>JASSUY010036957.1:0-21781 GCA_032466535.1 Forpus xanthops | reverse complement strand
TCACCCAAGGCTCTGTCCAACCTGGCCTTGAACACTGCCAGTGATGGAGCATTCACAGCTTCCCTGGGCAACCCATTTTAGTGCCTCACCACCCTCACAGTAAAGAATTTCTTCCTCATATCCAGTCAAAACTTCCCCTGTTTAAGTTCACTTAATGCATGATTTACTTTGCTTTTCCATTACTGTAGTCTGTTTTATTTCCCATGGAGAAATTTGACTGGTTTTAATGATGATTTGTGTTATTGAAACATCTTTCGAGAATTGTAACAGAAGGTTAAGCAGTTACTCTAATGAACACCAGCTTTTAAAAAATTCTATGTCTTCTGGAAGCTGGAAGTACTGTGATAATACCAGTCTAATGTCATTTACATACCTTACTAGCTAGAGGTTGACTGATGTATTTATTTTCATTTGTAATTGACTTGAAAGTTTACAGCCTTTTTCTGCTTACTTTTCAATAAACTACTGGTATAAATACTGCTAAGAAATAGTTGTTTGGGGGGGAGTGAAGAGTTTAGGCCATTTTGAAAACTGTTTAGAGTGGTAGAATGGAATGCAGTAGGTCTTTGTAAGGTAGTTATTTTATTTTCAGGTATATGTAAAGGGGAGGGTTAAGCAAAAGTTTCAAACGTATTTCATTTTTTCCTAGGTAAAGGCAAACTCAGTGAAACAGGAGTTTGAGAAGCAAGATGAACTGAAACGATCTGCTATGCGGGCAGTAGCAGCGCTTCTAACCATTCCAGAAGCAGAGAAGAGTCCATTAATGAGTGAATTTCAGTCACAAATAAGCTCTAACCCTGAGCTTGCAGCCATCTTTGAAAGCATCCAAAAAGATTCATCATCCACTAACTTGGAATCAATGGACACTAGTTAGATGTTTGTCCAGAATGGGGACCATTACGTTGAAACATATGATGCACTGAATTGACAGGTTATGAGTAAGAAACAGGAAACTTACCTATCTACACATTGTTCCACTTTATTACCTTTATGGAGACAGTTGGCTTTTCCCATTGTTGCTTTTCTAGCATTTATTCCAGAAATATATTTCCATAATCCAGAGTTTGTTAACCACTCTTGTTTTAGTGGATTTGGCCACATTTGGGAATTAAACTGTTGACGCATGGTATATGGAAATAGGTTCCACCATCCATTTGCCCTGTAATGTTTAGGATTAAAATGTCAAAATTTTGTGACCATGATTTTTATTTTTATTTTCTTTTATTCACTCTTTCTTCTTGTGAACAAAAAAAGAGGGGAGGTGGGAATCAAGCATCCAGGTGCACCATGTTTTTGTATAACTTTTATTCCTTTTTGTTTCAGCTTCATAAATTGGTTTGCCTGGTAGATGGAATGTGTGTAAGATTTATTCTAAAGAGGGTTTGGGCACAGTATAAAAAAAAGCAGACATAAATGTCATTTTTAGAGGCGTGGGGATTAGGAAACAAATATCCCTGTTGTGCACACTGATTTTGCATGAGCAAGTTTACAAATATATATTGTCTGTAAAACAGCATGTGCAGTTTATTTGTAATGCAAGTTAAAATAAGTTCTGCTGTATCAGTGCAGTTTTCAGGTATTTTGACATATAGACCATTCATTCAAGAAGGGATGAATGAAGGCTGGTTGTCTTTAACTTGGCTTTTTTAAATGCCGGTAGTATGACCCTGCAGATGTTAAATATGGTAATTCCTGCAGTGTTCATGGCTTTTCATTCCCAAAGGCTGGATCCTCTGGAATTGAGGTGGACAAACTGGAAGATCGGAGGGAAACAGAATGTGATGGAGGTAAAATAAGCAGAGAACAGTAGCTGCTTGGTGGCTTCTGAACTCTGGTTTTAACTTTGCTTTTGTTATAAAAGTATGCAGGGAATTTTCTTCAGTGGCTTCTACCTCCTATTCTTCATCCAGCAGCCTTTTTTAAGGCACTAACATATGCTGTTACCTAGACAGATATTGCCAGACCATCATTTTGTGGCTGTCAGAATGTTTTCTGGCATGTGTAACCACCTGTAGATTGCAGTGCTGCAAATATCATACAGTATTCTGGAGAGACAGGAAGCAGAATGGTCGTGAGACCTGGAGAGAGGTAGAAAGTAAACAGACAGAAGAAGAAAATCTGCCATGAATATGCTGAGGTAGTTTAGAAGTGGACCAGAAGGTTATAGCTGACAGTCCCACAATGAACTGGATTTGGGGATTTAATAGCAAACGATGGGGAACAACTGCTTCAAATTAAGACTTGTCATTACTTGGTTAATGCAATTGCTTAGTTCTCATTTTTAGTTGAATCTGAATTTGAGTTTTCTCTAGTTAACTAGTATTTTTTTAGCTAGTTTGAGATTTGGAAACCTTTTACATGGATATGTGGCACAAGCTGCTATGTGACTAAACAAACATAATTTTTATGACCTCAGAGACAGTTTCCTGTGAGCACTGGGGCTCGGGAGAAACTTCTTCACCTTAAACGCTTGCAGCTTAGAAAAAGCAGGGGAGATATTGATGCATTTTACTCTAATAAAAGGACCTGAACAAAGAAATCTATGAACTCATTCCGTAGTAAGAATTTAATGCTGTAGAAACTTTTGAAATTGTAGCTTTCTCTGTCTCCAAAGTCTTCATACTAATGTAACAGTTGTTTTCTAGAAGTAGAAATAAATGAGATTAAATGTACCAACATATCTAAATGTCATGAAAAAGAGTGGGATGACTTTAGAGAGAAACCGTATGGTAGAAAAAGCACTGTGAATTAGGTGCATTTTATCTTGTTACAGAACTCATCTACTTCAATGACAGCAATATACAAGCCTCCTAATTAAGAATCTGTTGTGCTAATTAGTTGTCAAGCTAATCTTCAAACTTCTGTGTTAAGTTTTCTGAGTGCATTAAAATGTTTTATAGACCTAATGCTAGGTGTGAGAATGGTGTGATAAACATGAAATGTGAGGGTAAAGTATGTAAATGGAATAGTGCCAACAGCGAGTGATCAGGAGTTGAGAGATTTGTGTTTGTCCTACCATAATGCCTAATGTGATGGGTGTGACTATGCTTTGTTTTACAGTACGTTACAGGGGAGAACGCTTAAGGATAGACGGGAACGTTGAGGTGTATTACATAGTGAAGGCTTTCTTGCAAGGGAGTATTTTTCACTTTGACCAATGATGAAGTAGGTAGAAATGTAAGAATTCAATTTTTCCATGTAAATTACAGCAATTCTAAGAGTATGCTTCTCTCCATGTAGCAGTTGGTTACTTCACAATGCAGGAAGATGGACTTACAAAGGCTGTAACTGCACCGTAATTACTGAAATGATTGATTAGTTTTCCGAAGTCCAACCAGTTAGTTTTTCCAATTCCACTAACTTTCACTGGATCCCTTGATAGAAAGGTTTTTTATTCTTTGTTGGTTTTCTTTGTTCTTGTTCCCCACAGTATATCCCAGTATTTGGGTAGATTGGGTATATTTATGCTTTTAATGCAATTAGGTTCAGATAATTCTGTTAAGGATGATGTCGGGAATATCTGTAGCTCTTTTTTAAATGCTAAATATTTGTAACTGAAATATGAAATTACTCTTACTAAAACAAAATCGGAATACTGAAAGGCTGCTCCTAGAGATGTTCTTTTTTTGTATGATTAGAAGATTTTCTAGTGTTTTTTAATCATTTTGCACCCAGGCAGTTGAGACCAGTTAATAAGCTTGCACATAATATACAAATGGTTGGCTACTCCTCACGTTGTAGATTCTTGCCTTTAATTGTTTTTCTATCTCAAAAGTACTTCGTGCTCTGAGTGTCTATGAAAAATCTTGCCATTGTTGCAAGGGGAATATTTTCAGGAATTAAAAGTCGAAAACTACAAATACCTGAAAGTGCCCTGCACTTCAATCATATAGGGTTTTTTATATATATATTTTCCTTCAAAATATTACATCTAATACAGCAGTTGACAAAGAGCTCAACTACTTCCAGACTGTATTTTTATGAGGTGAGCAGAGCAGTACACATGCATGCAGGCGGTATTGCTGCTCTCCAATGAAGGATCATTTTAACATTTCATCAACTCAAATTAGAAATATGAATTTAAAGTTCATAGATGGTACTATTGGTATTTGGCTTATCAGATATAGAATCATAGAACAGTTAGGGTTGGACGGGACCTTGAGATCGTCCAGTTCCAAACCCCTGCTGTGGGCAGGGACACCTCGCACTAAACCATGCCACCCAAGGCTATGTCCAACCCGGCCTCGAACACTGCCCGCGATGGAGCATTCACAACTTCCCTGGGCAACACATTCCAGTGCCTCACCACCCTTACAGTAAAGAATTTCTTCCTCATATCCAATCTAAACTTTCCCTGTTTAAGTTTGAACCCGTTACCCCTTGTCCTCTCAGTAGAGTCTCTCCCCAGCATCCCTGTGGGCCCCCGTCAGTTATTGGAAGGCTCCTATGAGGTCTCCATGCAGCCTTCTCTTCTCCAGGCTGAACAGCCCCAACTCTCTCATCCTATCTTCATAGGAGGTGCTCTAGTCCCTTAATCATCCTCGTGGCCCTCCTCTGGACTTGTTCCAACAGTTCCATGCCCTTTCTATGCTGAGGACACCAGAGCTGCGCACAATACATATTCAGTAATATGATTCTAGGAACCAGTTTACCCTGCTCTGGGTGATTTAATAGGGATTTAGTAGCTGGTCTCATATTTACTGGTAGTTCCCCTTCCTCATCTTTCCTTGAGATGACTTCAAAAGCAAAGTAATGTGACCTTGGAAGTGACTTTTCCTTAGTCTTGATCATTCTGACTGAAGTCACACCTGTTTCTGCTAGATACTAAAGGGTTAAGCCTGCAGCCTCTGTGCTTTATTTCCCTATTGCTCTGAACTTCAGATAAAAGGTACTGCTCAGATGAAAGTAACTGCTTTTAAAATTAATTTCATAAAAATGAAAACTATCGGTCAGTGTATTACTTTCTTCTTTGCTCTTTGCTGTGAGATGGAAAGGCTTGCTGCACCATGAACATAGGCAGGCATTATAACAGTGAGTGTTGCCCACTGCTCTAGAAGAGCTCTTCTGTTACAGCTTTTACACTAAAACTGATCTTTTTCATAAGTACCCATTTATATATATATTTTTTTTACTGTTTCCAAGTTTTGGAGAGGAGAAGGAAATTGGACTTCTTGAGACTAATGAAGTAAATTAATCTTCCATGACCTGTGTTGGTGAAGTGGGGAAGATTTTTGCAAGAGGTGCTTTTGGGAAGGGTCAGGCAATATTGCCTTGGTGGGGAGTTAGATTTCTTTAGATTAGTTTCTACCCCATGAGGCTTTAATGTTTTCACATAATCTTTGATGAGGAGAAAACTGCCTTCAGAAAGGTCATCCCTCCCCCAAAACAAACAAAAAGGCTTGTGTTGATTTTAGCCTGTATCTTGTGGTTTAGAATATAACACTGAAGCAAAGAAGAAATCGGTAATGTTTCTGAGAACGGCACAGATGCCGGCTGAAAGGGATGTTCCCTGGAATGTAGCGCTGAGAAAGAGACACTGAAGTCTTAAAACAAGAGTAGCTTAATTTAAAATAATTCTCCTTTCTTTTGTGTTCTGCATTTGATCATCTTTTTGAAGAACGGGCAATACAGTGGTGGTGGGGGAGAAGTAATTGTCAAACTGTGACCTTCTGAAATCGCAGAACTTAAGGGGTAATTTCTGTTCCCTGCTGCTGCTTTAAAAACAAATTAAAAAATCCAAGCTTAGGTATTTTGATAAAAGTACATAGTTATTCTGAAGATACTTTTATTCTGGAGGAGTTGAAAGGTTTTTATTGTATGTCCATTATTTTTTCTTTTATTCTGAAGAAATTCCTTCCCTTTATATGTAGATTGCTCCAACCTGACATTTATGAGGCAGTTACATAAAGCTGATGCAGACTTTAGGAAATAAGCTGTGTCGCTTTGGGTCTGTGCAGTGAATATATTCCTGTAGTAGAAAAAGTTTGAAGTTCACTGTTTCCCGATGTTATTAATAGATGGGAAAAAAAGAATAATCATTCACATATGACTCTAGTTTCCATTCAACCTCCAGCCTTTTGTTCTTCAACTGACAACTGCTGATCTCTTACTGGTCTGATTGGCTTTTACTTTGGATGCCACCCATCCTGGAAATTGTTATTGTGTGTCAAAGCCCCTAGAAGACTTACCTTCTCCAGTCCTTACTAAAGTTATTTGCCAGAAGGCACAGATTTATCTCCCATGTCTGTATTTCCATTTTGGATGAAGACAATAGTTTCATGAATTGCATATAGTATGCATTTTACTGATAGGCGTCTCGGAGAGATGCTATGCTTAAATGCAACTGAATGCCATTTTTGAGGAAGTTCATAGTTCAACCACTCCCCTCGGTAGTGAAAATCTGGTACACTTAAAAATTACTGTAATTCAGAGTATTAAAAAAACCCAACAAGCCCACCACATTTTATATTTATAAAACGTACCTGAGGACAAAATAATTTCTTGTGTGTGCAACATGACTAATGGAATGTAGCTCCCTGTAGATTTTTCTCTCTGCTCTCAATTTCTGAATGCTTGCACTGTATCAAATGATCTGCAGTTCTGGACCAGCTTCCCAGTGCAAGGGTGTTTTGTGTTGTATCAGCAAACTTTTGCTTACTGATGGAATGCATGGGAGGAACTACTTTGGTTTTTTCCTCCCTCCACAGCTATTGATCTCCACACAGATAGCAAACTGAAATGTCAGCCATCTTCAATAGAAGGGTGAAAGTTAACAGATGTTTTAAAAAGCACATATTGGCTTTCCTGTCATCCTGACTCCTTTTCATAGTCAAACAACTTTATCATCTTAGTTTCCAAATGCAAAGATGAGCAAAGGAGTCTTCATGAGGAGGAAGGTATTAAAGTTACTGAGTAGTAGTACATTCTTGTTTTCCCTAACACCTTAGGTTGAAAAAAAAGTATCTTTGGTTTGAATTCTGACTTGTTTATAAAAAAACATCTTATCTTCAAAATTTAAGTGTGGAACTGAAGCTGTGGATGGATGAAGCGGTTGATTTCAGTACCTTGTCAGGGGACAGACAAAACAGCAAAACGCTAAACTTCACACGGTACCAATTCTACCATATAAGGTGACTTGGATTCAGCTCTGATAAAAAGATAGAATATTTGTATCTTTAGTATCTGATATGAAAGTTGTTTGACATGGAAGATTATGTACTCTTTTGGTTTTTTGGAGAGTATATATGTAGACACAGTGACCTTAGCTGCAGGTAATTTTCAAAGACGTCAATTTTTATTCAGTTCCTTCACTCCTAACTTTAAAAAATAAGAGGGAAATAACCCCAAAAGTCTGTAATTCTTGTAGTGGTGTTGGTATTTGAGTTCTGCAGGACCATCCTTTTTGTTTTTTTGTTTTTTTTTTTTCCCCTGCTTTTAAATCTATCCAGAAACAAAAAAGTCGAAAGCGGAAATTTGGGTAAATGGCTTTTAGCCTTGTGCATTCAGTCAGCTTTATAAGGAAAATGAAGAGAGGCTACTTATCCATGATGAAGGTAATGTTTTCTCAATGGTTTGGATGGATGTATTCAGCTTGAAACAGTTGGATATCATCAAGGGCTATGTAAGGACAAAGGATTTTCTTAAAATATAAAAATTCCTGGCTGTCATTTTAAATTTCAGGTCTGTTAGGTGCCTGAACATGGCTGGTTCAGAAAACTTGAAGCCAAAAGTGGCAAGGGCAGGCTGTTGCATACAAATGTGAACTTTATAGAAGGTTGAGAAGATCACAGCAGAATATAATGAATTTTCTTTGGTCAAAGTATTTTTTGTTTGCTGGGGTGTTGCACCAGGGACAACAAATTCTGGTATTGCTAACCAGATAGACCTGGTAAAATCCTTACAGTTGAGAGAACAATCACCTTGAAACCTAGAGGAATTACTGAAGAGAATCAGACAGTTTAGGAGCAACTCGAAGGCTGCCATCATAATACAGGTGCAATTTTTTTGTGCTTAACTACATAATATATGCGAGGTACATTCCTTACTACAGAAAGAAGATAACTGGGGAGCATGTTTCGTGACATGCTTTTTAACACACATGCAGTGAGGGCCCATATTCTGTTTAGTATGGATGCTGAGCATACACTCTTGTAAAATGAGGACTATACAATGCAGAAGGAAAATCTGGTCATGTCTACCCCATCACTCAATTCATACTGCAATAGGTAACTAAGTAGATGTAAGGGAGCTTATGTTTTACTTGAGGTAGTGGAGTTATGCTCATTTGCTGGTCTATCCAGTTTGTTGTAAGGATGCAATGCTCTACTTTTGACAGGGTTTTTTAGTTGTGGTTTTAGTAAGTGCGCAATTACCTTTCAAAGTAAGGTTCATCCTCAAAATTGCCTTGCTTCACTGATCTCCTTTTGGAGAATTCATCTCAATACAATTTTAAAGAATTCCTCTGACAGCATTTAATAGCTGAAACTGCACCCAGTTGATACTTCTAATAATGCCAATAAATCTATTTCCAACAAAGGAAACATTTAAAATGCTGCTACATTAACTAATGAAGTAAAGCAAGCAACCACAATGCACAATTCCCAAGATCAGCTAAAATGTTCTGCAGGAATGGAGTCAGATGTTCCTCCTGCCTTCGGAAGTGGTAAAGAGCAAATGCGAGAACATTCACTCTATATTCATCTCCTTTATTTGAGCTTTAAAGTGGTCCAATGGATAAATGTGATTTGAAATTAAGAATGCTGATGCTTTTTTAAAAAATATATGTATTTGCAGACTTAACTTACAAATGTGTTTAAGCTATGAAGGAGACCACTGCTGAGAAATTGACCTGTCACTGTCACAGACTGCAGCTAACCCTTGGAACATGTCAAGAAGCAATCTCTCCAGATAGTGCTTTGAAAAAGCAATGAAAACAATACAAGGAAGTATTTACTTGCAAAGTTACCTGTAAATGTCACCATGTTGTTTCCATGCTGCTGTATTGCTTGTTTGCAGTGACATGTTCCAATACATGCACTTCAGGGACTCCAAACAGATGACATCTTTTATTGTGAATGTTTGCTTTATATCACTACAAACCCAGTCTTGCTTGCCTTGATTAAATCTTGCATACTTTTGTGTAGTTTTACCCAGGGTACAGCCTACAGCAATAAAACCAGAATTTGTTTCTGACAAAGCTAATGTTACAGAAATAGAGAAGCCCTAGGAAATGTCTGAGGTCTGCATGCAGAATAGCATGTTTGACTACAAAGATGTCACAGCTAATATGTTCCATATTGCAGTCCAACTATTTATTTGACAAAGTAGTGGAAATAGGTTTGTTAAAAGCTACAGTGTCTAAGAACAGCATTGATAAATCATTTATCATTTATCTTTGATAAATCTGTTCTTACAGCTGTTGATCGTGTGGCTGAAAGAAGAGTGTGTTCCCAGTGAAGTCTGTTTTCATTGCTCATCGGTGGTCTTTGCTAAAGAAAAGTCCCAATGTTACTGCCTGGCAGTGCCTGAAAAAGCACAAGGATATACTAGTAGATACAGCATAGAGCTAACAGTTATTTCTGTGCTCAAAAGCAAGATGCTACACTAAAATATCCACTTGGTATATGTCCTGATGGTGTACACGTGTATCTGAGAATAGGTGAGTTTTTCTAGTGGGTGGGTTAGTTTGTTCAATTTTTTAAAGCTACACTTCCTCCCGAATGCCCCTAATTACTGTTGCATTTGTGGAAGTTATTTCAGGCAACCAAAAAGACCCCAGACGACCAACAGTTCTTTGATATTTTCCCAATGCTGTGTTAAATAAAACCATATAGTAACATTTCACTTTAAAAACCTAGAATTAATTCTGACAACAGCATTTTCATATGAAAGTTGTTTTATTACTATTAATTTCTCAGTGGTTTTGTGAAGAAAGCAAACATAAATCTAACACAATTTGTTGGCATTATTTTGATTTCATCATAGCATTAGCATTTTGGGCCCTTTGGCTTTACCCTCTGCCTTGAAGGAGCCCTTAATGTCTATTTGGATAAATGAATGAACAGATCTGTTTGAGCCTGTTTGTGCTCTCCCAGTGCTGGTTCTGTAAGTGTAAATCTGCTGTTGCCTCTTTAAAAATAGACCATAATTGATGCCTTCCAAAGGGTTAGGGTATAGCTTGAGTCAACCTCTCCATTCTTTCCCTGTGTTCATTGTAACAGCTTACTGTATGTCTGCTAAGGGAAAAAAAGGTTAGTGCAGTTTTTTTGCCCATCTCGTTACTTCACCTTGTTGCACTGCTGTGACAGAATTAGCTGGCAGTGTGAGCACAAGGCCACAAAGATGCTCAGGGTGTGGGGCATCCCTCTTACAAGGAGAGATTTCAGGAGCTGTGCCGGTTTAGTCCATAGAGGAGAAGATTGAGGTGGGATCTCATTAATACATACAAATATCTCAAAGGCAGGTGTCAGGAGGATGGTGCCAGACTCTTTTCAGTGGTGCCCAAGGACAAGGAGCAATGGCCAAAAACTAAGCCACAGGAAGTTTCACCTCAGGAAGAGGAAGAACTTTATGCTGAAGGCAGCAGAGTGCTGGAAAAGGCTGCCCAGGGGGTTTGTGGAGTCTCCCCCTCTGGAGACATTCACACTCGCTTGGATGTGTTCCTGTGTAACCTTCGCTAAGTGGCCTTGCCTTAGCAGGGGGGTTGGATGGATGATCTTCAGAGGCCTCGTCAACCCAAATGATTCTGTGATTCTGGGAAAACTGAATCTCAGGAGCAGTTCCAGCAAGTTATTTTCTTCCAGGAGATGGCGCTGTAGCCTCATTAACAGATGCCAAACAAATCGGGGCGAGAGCGGGGAGAACCAGGAGGTTTGCAAGTAGAGATCTTGTAGATATTTAGGGAATGGATGTAAAATGGATCTTGTAATTTCATCTTTCTTGATGAGTTGCTGAAGATTCCCGATGTGAGTGGCTTGCTTCAAAGTTCCTTTTCAACCTTTTTACAAGTAATTTCTCAACTTACGAAGTTTGGCAAGGGTGGTGGAGGTAGGTGGGCACCGCAGCAGTGCTCCTCCTGCAGCCAGGTGCTTGGTGATGGTATGGATGGTCTGGACGGCTCAGCACTGCTGCAAGGAGCACAATAAACCAAGAGGAGGAAAACGGTAGCAATATGGAATGAACTGTGTGCAACTGTAATGAACTGCAACCTGCTCTGTAATTAGAAGAGCAGCTGGGAAAGGTGATTACCTGGCAGTTGTCACTGGATGTGTGTGTGTAAGCCAACAGCAGCTTCAGGAGCTTACAAGCATATTGAGGTTATTTTGGCTTGCACTGTGCCCCAAGTACCCAAATAAACACTGCTATTGTAGCATATGCTACTTGGGATAGGTTTCAACAGAAGCCAAACCAAACAATAACTTTAATTGGAATCAACTGCGTTATGCAGATGTGTGGATAGAATCAAACACACACACAAGCTAACCATTCCAGTCAAATCTCTATACTTTGTTTAACACTTAAGTGATTAGTGCTTTGAATGATCTGTCCAACCACACTGCAGTGACTTGGCTTGGTGGCTGGAGCTGAAGGCTTACTTTCTGTTGCAGGCAGCAGAAGTGGAAAGAAAGCCTTCAAGTCCAGTGTGGGGATGAACACAGACCAAAACGTGTCCTTGCAGTCTGCCATTCTTTTCAGCCACAGCTGTGAGAGATGGAATCATTTGGATGCCTGTCTGAAGCTTGTTTTATCTCACTTTTAACCAGGTCTGCATTTTCAGTCTTACAGGGATTTATTATGTGTTTGCTTTTAATTTCAGCCTTTATCATGGCATCAGCCACCCTCAGGACAGGGCTTTTCTCTAGCCCACACATCTTAACACCTCCTCAGGAGGGATGCAATGTTCATCTAGAAACCATATGCTGCTGGCTCTGGCCTTCAGCACTTCCAGGGGTAGGGCACTATCTGTTCTGTACTTATGGACAAGTTCTACATAAGTGTATATTGTACTTAGTATGTGGGTGATACTTCTAGAAGAATCAAAGAGTATAAAGCTACAGAGTATGTCCATAAACATGCCATGCTTGAATGCTCTCTGCTATCAAGAGTTGAGTGGGTAATTTTAGATGTACAAGCAGGCAATGAAAAGCTTTTCTCTCTCATTATTCTAGCTCTTATTCTAGAGGTCCAATATGATATGACACATATTAGAAAATGCATAAATTCTTCATTTCAAGAAACCAAAACTCTTGAGATAGCAATGCAAAAAACTCATTGAGTTCATGTAACATAAAAAGTCAATGGGAAGAAAATCTATTTGAAGTTTAAATTATTTTCTAATAACTGAAATTCATTTTGAAACACTTGGTACTGGTGTAACCAGTGGCAACAATTGAAAGTAATTCAGGTAGGAGCTGAATGGAGCAAACACAAAGGCTCGTTTGATTACCTATTTTACAGGCTTTCTGCTCCTTTCATTCAGGAGCATCACCAGTGTTATAATGGATGGGAAAAGAAGGCTGTTCAGTGGTTACCTTTGCTGGCAGGTCTTTCATCTCAAGCTTCAGAAAAAAATTTGTTTCTGTAATAGCAAAGAGGTTATGTTGAAGCACTGGAATGGGTTGCCCAGGGAAGTTGTGAATGCTCCATTGCTGGCAGTGTTCAAGGCCAGGTTGGACATAGCCTTGAGTGGCATGGTTTAGTAGGAGGTGTCCCTGCCCATAGCAGGGGGGTTGGAACTAGATGATCTTAAGGTCTTTTCCATCCCTAACTATTCTATGATCCTATGATTGTGGCCAAAATATGCCTTTATTTGCACTTTTGGGTGTGAGGGCTCAGCTTGAACTTTCAGATTCTATTCCTTGTAGATATTTATTCTAGTAAACAACCAAGAACATAAACTGCTCTGGTCTACCTTATGCATAATCCTACTAATTTCTCTAGGTAGCAAAAAGCATTTTTACAGTTTAAGTTTCAGTTTATATCGACAAGTGTTTATATATCTATTTTGGTTTAACTTTGATGGGTTTTTAAACGAATTACATCTCAGTGTTGCCAGAGAGGGCATGAGTACACAAGATATGCACGTCAGTTCCTTCTGAGAATTGAATTTTTGTATTATCTCACACTTTATAAATCATTTGTTTTAGCCTCGGAATGCTTACAGGGACTGCACAAGCTAAAGAGAAAAATACTGTTCCCCTTTCTGTCCCTGCAGAGGTTATCTAGCTCAGCTCCTGTGATCTGAGCTGCTTTATCAACTGCAAGCACAGGCTTGACAATAAAGGTTATCTTTTCAGAGGAAGCATCCTGAATTTGGGAGCGAGTTACTGTCAGAATTGAGACTGCTTGAGGAGAAACAATGAGATTGTGTGAGGGTGCTACGGAGCCACAGGTAACTGCTTTTGGAGCTTTAGTAGATATAGGTAAATGGCTGTGGTTAATAAATTCATGTATTTGGCTGGGAGGAGCTGATACATCCAGATTGCAAGCTAGCCATGAAACACCAGCAAAGGAGCTAGGCTGTACTAGTGATATAAAATACTTTGGAAATGAGACATCGAGAATAACTCTGTGGACTTCTTTGCCACAAGGGCACATTGCTGACTCAGTCAGTGTCTACCAGGACCCCAGGTACTTTTTTGATAACGTTTCCCTTTATGTGGCTAGGATTAAAAATGGGTTGCCCTTTCCAGAATTAAATTCAGCTGCAAATAATGGCAAAACTGAAAGAAATACTTTTGACAGAGAAATCAGAGGTGACTTTTTTCTTTAGTGTAATGGAAATATTGATTAGTAGAGCTACTCCTGCAATTTTCTTGCTACATTTCTCCCTGTGCTATTGCAAAATCACTTCAGAATACTATTGTTTCAAAATCCAGAGAGCTCCTTGACAGGACTTTATTAAAGTGCACATGTAAGTGAATTACGAATGCTGGGCCCAGCCTGCTGTTCAGACACCACTGACAAGAGGTACTATAGCATCTGCCAAATTAGGATCTTGCTGCTGATTTAATGTCAGCCTTCGAAGACAAAAAGGGCTGGATTTTAGTGCCTTTGAAAAAAATAGAGATAAAATATTGTTTTTACATAATTAACTGATGCTGACAGCTACCAGAGAAAAGATGAGAATGAAACATAGCCCTTTCTTACCCATGCACAAATGAACAAGGAAACCAGCTACCAGCCAGGTGTAGGTGGTAGTGGAAAAAAGGCCAGTTATTTCCCAGTACTGCCAATGGCTGACATGGGGTCATCCGCCACATTTAATGCCACACTATTTTTATTTAGTTATTTTTTTCCTAACAGCATGTTTTCTGTTTCCTCTCATGTGAAAAAATGTAAATTGTACAAATTAAATGAAAATATATCCGACGTTTAATTGCACAAAACTCTTTGGATAGTAGAACAGATGTGATATTTTACTGACTTGGTGTTTCTGCTGGAAAAAGCTAAAATCCAGAACCATCCTTGGCAGTTTTAGACAGTGAGCAGGAGAGAAAACAAAATATAACTCTTAATTATTTTCTGCAGGCTCTTATACTTGCATGCATTACAGTAATGCTTAATTCTATTAATTCTATTAATTTCCATAAAAAAGACTGCAGGCAATAGTGAGAACTTCACCCCCATTCTTCACCTTGCAGGGTGTGTTTGGTTTTGTTCTTTGCTTGATCCAGATCAGGAAATTTCAGTGGTCTAAACATGAGATTGTAGATCAATCTGAGGTGAGTTTCCCCCAAAGTGCCTTGTTAGAGCTGTTCTGCTTTGTTTAAATGCAATTATGTACATGATGAATGCCAGATATATAGTAGAGCAGGGGCTTGAACCATTGTCTCTGAATGCCCCAGCAGAAGGGGTGATCTCTTTCATGTCCTGAGAATATGCTTTACTTTTGGAAAGCAGACCAGTTCAAAATAGAGAAGAGGTGGATAACAAAGCAAGATACAGGCCTGTATCTACTGAACATAGTCACTGGGATGGCTTCAGCCAGTGCCTATAAGCTAGTAATGACCATGGGTCCTGCTCTCCACAGCTCTGCAATGCATGCTCAACATGTGCCCTGGGAGTCTGGCAGAACACCTAGCAGCAAATTCAGTGCAAACATATGTGCTTGTATATGATTATAATCAGCAAGCTTTAGAATTGGAGGTAAATGGTATCAAGGATTAAGTATTTGACTACAAAATTGGAAATAGTTATGAAAAGGTAGGACGTAAAACCCATTATTGGCATTTATCATTTGCTGTAGTCATCACTAAAAGCCACTCAGCGCATGCTTTTGAGGATAGTTCAGCATTTGCTATCAGGGCATTTCTTTTTGTTGTAGTCACTTCTTTATACTGAGTACAAATAAATCTTCAAGGCGTAGGCAGTCACTCCGAGTGTTTCTTTCTGTTAAATGTGAATGTAGTGCTCTGCCGCCGTTTCCTTTCATTGTTTCTTTCCTGCTGTGATGCTTACAGATGCTGTTCCGTGCTGTCAGTGTGTCTATAGCAATGAAGCACTACCTCCTTGAGGATGCTGCTGAGCCGTGTCAGGCTCCTGAAGCAAAATGTGTTTGGAGGGAAGGCTTTCCACACTTTGGCAGTGCTCCTTGCAGCCACTTGCTGCTTTACTACACAACTAAACTCATTAATTGCTTTTTAAGTAATACCTAGCATGTAGGATAGTGTGAATGACCTGTGAATACTGCAGTAGTCCCTGGCACTTTGCAGAAACAAGGTGTTGCATCACTTCCAAACCTGTTGTTTGCCTTTGGCCAAAAGGATGTTCATATTGCACTGGATTAGATTCTGGGACTCTTATCATATTTGAAATAATACCCTTAATTTTCTCCTTATCAGCCAGACACAGAGGCTGTATTGGCATTGCATGTTGTTGCTTGCATGTGGGGCTGACAAGTCAGATAAAGTGTAGGTTGGGCCAAATCCATATCCCTTTCCACCATAAAACAGGACACGTTCTTACAACAGTCCTTCTTCTAAACATTTTACCTCTACATTTTCAGTTACGTGGAAGCTAATCGTGTTTCTTTAGCTGAGTTTAAGCCTGTTACAATTATTTTGATGCTGTGAATGGGAAAAAGTGATTTATTACAGTGCATTACTTCTCCAGTACTTCATAATGGAGCAGTCAATTTTTAGATGTGCATTTTGCAGAAAGAATGAAGCACTGATACTATGGAAAAATATCACAACAGAATAAGGGTTTTATCTCCGCTGAAAAATTGTGACAAAAATGCTTTCAGTGGGACCTGGATCGAACTGTTCTATCTGAACAGATGCTGAACATGACCTATGAGCTTCTTGAGGTGTTACGTTGAGTCAAAAGCTATCGGTAATGTTTATTCTAGTGCAGGCAAAGCCGTAAGGGTTCTGCACTGCAGCAGATGTAACAGAATGTCTGAATACGCTGAAGTTGTCTACTGTGGTATAAATAGCACTAGTAGTGCACAAGCAATGGCCCGTGTTGGAACCCAGACCTTCATAGTTACTGAGTCAGAAATTTTCCCTGGATGTTTTATTATGTGATTTTGAGCAACAGTTTTAGTACATTAGGAACAGAGAAGGAATAGATCAATTTTTTCCATTGATTCTATGAATGAAATAAACCTTATTGGTTATATTACTGTATTTATGGACAGTTGCAGTGTGCCTCATATGAAAGTGAAAATTCTGTATTTTATGAGAAGTAGTTGAATTATTTCCATTGACCTTACAGTAACGCAATATAGCAATGTATATCAACCTAGATAAAGATGTGTTGACTTGTAGAATAAACCCAGCATTTGAGTCAGAAAACCTGAAAAGCCAAGACTTGAAGTTAAGGAACCTAGATCTCCGTATTTGCTCAGGACAGAAATGAGCTGAAAATTTTCTCCATCACTTTTAACACAGAAACTTGGAATCTTTTGGCTGAAATGAAAATATCAGAGGACGGGCAAAGAGGTCAATTAAATCAGTTGTTGTAGCTCTGCTGCTCACATGAGCTGTGGTAGATATTTAAAGTAGATAATATTAAGGTCCTTGCCAACCCTAACTATTCTATGATTCTATGTTTCCTGTTGAAGAAAGAAGAATGGCTATTGTTTCACTCTACCTGCTCAAGGGTAGTTTGACGAAGGATAACAAATACACGATGAGGGCTGCTGAAGGTGAAGGATGTCTCAGTCCTTCGCCAGAGGGGTACAACTCAAGCTCTGGAAGGAGCATAAACCCTTAATTCCTAACCCCCTATAAATTCTCTCTTTCAGAGACAGGAAGAAGACAGTAACAGACGGAACCTTGTCTTGTGCAGTGCTTTAAAATTGCCTCCTCAAACTTCAACAGGTCAAAATACGCAACTGAGTGATATTTTTGTGTCCAACTTGTCCTATACAATTTCTGTTGATTTTTATATTCATCAAAGTGCAAGTATTCCTCAAGTTAATTAAAGGAAGTGCGGTGGACAGATTGAGTTGAGTGAAAAATATTGCCTGTGCATACCTTCCAGTAAGAAAAAAGCAGCAATTCTTTTGGTGAGCAGTGCAGAATGAGTGGATCTTGCAAAGTGGCAATGTGCTTGATTCTGAAGCTGGAATTTCAGCTCATTTCAGCTCTGCCTGTTTGCAGCTTCTCAGTGCCTCTATGTACATGCAGCATTTTGCTTAATATTAGCTGCTTAACACCTAGTGAGAATCACACTAAATTGGTTTGAGTCCTGTGATTTATTTTCTTTTCCTGGTTAGCACAATAAACAGAACTGCCCTATGATGTTGTTTTACTGTGTCAGAGGGATGAGGGAGCAGCAAATGTTTATTGTTTGTTCTCTTGGGAAGGGTTTCAAACAAAAGGAAAGGCCCTCTCTGTCACCTTCCCTGAAATGCTTTCCTTTCTGCCCGGCTGTTTGCTAAGGGAGGAACTGGGTTTGGCCCTTCTGCAAGTTTTCCTGTGACCCTCCCGGTTAACAGGATGCTGAGTTTTAGCAGCAGTAGAGCTCTTTGACAGTCACTGTCAAGGCTGTGGCTCATAAGGGGTACAAGAAGGCACTAATAGAAGCCTTCTTTAAAGCCTCTGTTCCCATGAGTGTTTTGATTCTGCACAGTGTGTGAATTTCTCTGATGTTGCCTCTTTAAGGCACAGTTTTAAGATGGTTCTCTGATTTGTGGCTTTACAGAATATGCAACAAAAATATCCTGCAATTACTTTATCTTATGATAATTTTGAAGGAGGGTGAAGAGCTTTGGTGTGCTTATCCCAACAGATGTTCTCCAGCTGCTCTGGAGAACATCAACCTCATCACCTGGAGCTGTGACTGTTTCTATGCATTCATTGTGAATAAGAGGTTACAGTCCATACGTGCTAGTTATCGCCTCCTTTTGGCCTTTTTGAAGAAAAAACTGCTCAAGAATATCTCGTAGAACTGACTTGAAATTTACTACTGCAGTGTTTGTTTTTTTCACCCTCCTTGTGTGGCTGAGGATGAGTTTTCTATGCGCCTATGCTGTGCTTATCCTAATACATTCTCATTTGTGGGCATTTCTGAACAGTTCACTAGTTCATTAGCGTTATTCACCAGAGAGAAGCAGCAAATAACATAGTCCGTGCACTTTCAGATACTTGGGAATCAAGCATAATCCAAAGTGCTTCCTGAAGAGTCATCACTTACCTATAATACAGTTGCCAGCAAAGTGAAGCCGTAATGCCAACACCACCTTTTCTTGGCCTGGGAGCAGCAATAATAAGTAATGTAATCCAGGCAGACTTGGATCTTGCTCTCCCATGTTCATGTATGCAACTAGAAAACTTACTTGTCTGTCTCCTATGGGCTGGTCATCACTGTGGTACCCAACACATAGCAGGCCAGTGGAAGGGGTGTTTTTAAAAGCAGCAATAATACAGTGTAGTTGTTAAGGCTCGGATACAGAGATCAGAAGAGGAGAATTAAATGAACAGAAGTCTGCTTGCTCATTAACATTGTGTTTGAATCCATCCTTAGATAAAAAAAGTCAAATATTTTTCCATTTTCCCATTTTGACACAGGTATTTTTCTTACATGACTACTGAAAACACTTCTCCCTTCTAAACATTCAGTCATTAGCAGTTCATATTTTAAAATGCTATTTATTATGAGTGGAAATATGCAAAATTTCCTTAAAAGCTGACTTGCAAATGTTAATACAAGGATAAATGAATGTTGATTGAATAAGCCCTTCAGAAGCAAGCTGCTTTAGAAACACTCCATCAGTTCTCCCCATTACCACATTTAAAAAAGATCTAAAATAATTGTTGGAAGCCACTGAGTGCTGATAACTGCTTTATGAATGTGGGCTAATGGAGTAAAGTGATAATTATTCAGCTGCTGTTGCATTTTAATTCAATCATGCCATGGCTGTTATTACAGTCCAGTGTCACCTTTGTCTTTTTATTTTCAACAGGCAAATAAAATCTGCTCGGTAGTTTCAGGTAAAGGCCCTTGCAGAACCTCCCTGGTTCAGAGGAAGGAAGGCAGAAGGCTGTAGATATTTCTGTGATATGAAAGCATACCCACGATGCATTTTGGAGGAGTCTGATTTTCAGTCTGATTTGTAACAATCAAGAGGGACCAGAGCATGACTGTCACCAGAGGCACCCATGCAGGACTGGTGGATATAATGCTGACCTATGGAAGCAGGAAAGTGTGGGTTGTCTTAGGCCATCTTAGAGCCTCTCCAGCCTCCTGCTGACCCCGTGGCAGATCTGCCAGCCCACTGGTGCTGCTGCGACACCTCAGGCCACCCCTGGCACCCCTTTCTGGTCGTACACAGGCAACTGCTTTGAGCCATTGACTGCAAAGCTGGGGTTGTGGTCGCTTCCCCTTCACAACCTTTGCCAGTGAGCTTTCTGTTGAGGTGGATACACGCTAGTAAGGGCACTTTTAATTAATTTTAATTTGCTTTTGTACTCAGTATTTTTCTTTCACAAAGTTGAGCTAGCATGAGGTAACAGCATCTCCCACTTAGAAGATGCATGAAATCAATTGTGCCTGTCTCAGAGGTGACAGATAGCAAAAGTAAGGCCAATGCAACCAAAACCATCAACCAAATCTGCCTTCTGCAAAGCACCTCTCCTGTGACTGGTAACAGGGACCCAAATTAAAAACAAACAAGCAAACAGCCACAAAGAAATGGAATGTGGTGGTTGACTGCAGCCACATTAAGCGATGTTTCTTTTCAGCAGTACAGTGAGAACTTAGTCTTAGAGTTATTTAATAGCAATTGAACCAAAGAGTGGCTCTTTGGCACATTCTTGGTCACTTGCTGAAGTGCTGTGGTGGCACCAAGTAATATCACACTGATGTGCCAGCTGCCTTCCACATGCAGGGAGAGCAGAAATCTCCATGGCAATTCCAAATTCTGGTACTGGTGTACTCAGAGATGTGTTAACATCTAACCACATCACTGATTAGATAATTTTCTCATTGCTGTTAGCCAGACTCAGACCTGGACCACAGAATCAACTGAGACTCTACATGAATTGTACCACAGAGTATGTTCTAAGGAGATGCTCATATGCTCTATCTGCATAATCTTTGACTATCAAAGAATGCTTATCAGTTTAAAATGCTGAAATAGTTCTACTAATCCATATGAGCTCTGGAGTGATGGTGAGAAGTATTAAAATGTCATTATAATGCCAAAATCACAACGGTCAAATGCAGCTTTCTCATGGCAACATCAAATTAGAGTTAACTGAAGAGGCCTTTAGAGTTCCTCAAAACCTGAAGAAAGGTATGACTTGAAACACAGCAGCTTGTAAATGGGCTGGATGCACAGCTGAGTCAAGGCCATTTGGCCACCAATGACTCTTCATGCACTTTATAGTATACTGTTAGAACAGTCTCTACATTTAGAATAACCATGTTCAAGACCATTATACTTCAATAAAATTGCTGCAGTGGTTGACTAGCTCTAGATAACAGTGTTTAAGAACTCTCATGGTTATGTAAAGCATAATCTTCATGAAATTTAGGGGTTTGCATATTTCATGTGTCACATACTACCACGATCTCTGTTGTATGCTGTGGCTTTGTTTGCAACTGCAACAGCAAGCTGCCTTTGAGAACAGGAACTTTGAAAGGGTGTAGATCTTTTTATTTCTTGTTTCCCTTTGTAGCTGCCGTTCCGAAAGAATTTTTATCTAGTTTCATTAGAGGTTTTATAGCAAGCTAAGCATATTGGAAAACCCGTGTCCTCCAGTGGTAAACTTGTCAGCTAAGTATGCAATTGCCCATCACAGCTGCAAGCTTGCGTAGCTACTGCCTTCAGAAACGCTGATACATCACAAACGAGTGCATTTCAAGAGCTGAGGTCTGCTGCCTCATCTCGTCAATGGAAGGGGTTTTATGAATCAGTATCATGCTGAATTTTAAGTGCACGTTGACTAGCAGCTCATTTTTTACTTGTGCACATAAAATTAGTGGCTTCTACAAATACAAAGCTTTTTTTTTTCTTTCAGTAGTAGTAGAGGGGAAAATGTAAGGGAGAGATGGGAATTTTGCAAAGGAAGGTCATTGAGAAACAAGAAGTCAAGAGAAACATGACACCTTCTAACAAAGGCTGCAAGCGGTCATTCTGCAGTAATGCCATTCTGCTGTACGAGAATACAGTTTACATATCTTGGCCAAGGTTTTCTCAGCACCATTCTGAGTGCCATGTCAACCTACTACACACTGACAAGTTTGTAGACGTGTCGTAGTTTGAGGCCCCTCAAACAGTTCTGTGCACCCCCCCCCCCCCTTTCTTCCCCAGTCCCGGGGAAATGGG
>JASSUY010036956.1:0-24456 GCA_032466535.1 Forpus xanthops | reverse complement strand
TCCCATTTCCCCGGGACTGGGGAAGAAAGAGGGGGGGGTGCACAGAACTGTTTGAGGGGGGCCTCAAACTACGACAATTTGCCTTAAGCAGTTCTTGTACCAGGAAATGCTTGAAGTAACTAAGTTTTTGTTCATCCCCAAGAGGGAAAAGATTGCTCCCAAGGGGAGAAGCCTCATATTACTTTACCAATTTCCAAGAAAACAGAGAAGATAAAAATGGGAATCTCCAGCCGCACATCCTAGTAAAGAACTACTCTAATGTTCCTTCATTGTGCATGACCATGGTTTCCCAATAGTATTTAGGCAGAGGAGACTACTTTTACCCCAGCACTTTCTGAAATGTATGCCTATAATTTCATACTTTTAATCATATATAATACATCAGTTATGCATGCAAAATAAAATTTTCTGCTCCATTTTCTGCATATCATCTAGAAAGTTGGGTGCTATTACTTATTACACATGCCTATATTTAGTCGAATATCTAACCTACTTCAAATTATATTGAGCGAAAACAGGTTGACTATTCAAAAATACTTATATTGGCATAGAAACTATATAGTCCAATTCAAGCTGTTTTCTCATAGTCCAAAACCTATAAACAACCTTGATTTCTCCAACCCCAAGGGTTTTTTTACATTTGTAAATGTGCTACTGTATATGAAAAATCAGGTTGCTCATACCCCACTCCCTTCAACAGGAAGCTCACAAATATGTCATGAGCTGAAAGGGTTTAAGCACTTGAAAACAGTTTAAGTACTTGCTTGAATCTATAGTGGTCACATCAGTACATTCACCCACTGCCTTTAACAGACACTGACAATGCAGTCACCAAAATTGCTGCGATTAAATGGCACTTGCTTTACAGTTGCGGGGTAACACTGCAGAAGGTCTGTAGCCTTTTCCCAAAGCCCAACAGCTTTTGTCCACCACTGATAGCAATCAGTGCTAAGGCCACCTTTATGCTTCTGCCTGCCAGCATTAGGAATCCAATTCCAACTGCACAGATGAAAACACCAGTTTTCTAAATGCTTGCTACAATCTCCTCCTGCACTGACAGACTACACTCACACATTATGTATATATCCATATATAGGTAAAAAAAAACCCAAGTAAATTCTATGTAGCCACGGTACATACTAGAATTTTGACATTTGACATACTTGATGTACAAGAATTGTGACATACAAGGATCTTTGTCCTACCCGAGGATCACCATAGTTCTAGGCAGGTAGAACATTTTCCACTTAATTGCACAGCTTCACCAAACCCTCACTTTTTCTTTCTTTTTTAAAACCCTTACACCACTCCCAATTCCATGAAAGTGCATACCCTGCTCTTGAAATAAAACAAAACACTGTGTCACAGGTAACTGGTTTCTAATCAAGATGACACAATGGTGCAAGGTAAACTGTTACAGTGCTCAATAACGCTGCCCCTCTGCACAGAATGAGCTGTTAAGGCCACTAAAGTGGCTGCAAAACTCATCAGAGAGAAAAGAAGTCTGAAAACAACAGTTACAGATGTTAGCTCAGAAATAATGGGAGTCCTGGTCATACGCCAGCTTCTGACTGTTTAGCGTCTCTTAGACACTAAGCTGATGCAGAGTCCTCTCTTGTTCCAGTTTCTTAATGTGGAAAAAAACAAGGGGAACTACAAGTGTCAAGGAAAAAAAAATGAATAAGTCTACTGCTCAATCTTCTAACTTAACACATCAGCTTGCAGTCCCTCTGCTATTATCCATTATTCCACACTTGATCAGAAAAGCAGCTTGTTTTCAAAGAGATCAGGCAGAATGCATTGTTTCATTTCCATTCTGGGATGTCTCCCTACTCTCTCCCTTAACTATCTTATGGTGAAAATACACAATAAATTCTGAATCAAGTATAGACAAACAAACCAAAACCCAAACCCATTAAGCTCTTGAATTTAATTATACATTGTGGCAGCAACTTTCATGAGCTCATTATCTACCATGCAGAAAAAGTATAAATTTTTAAACATGTGTATTTATTTTTAAAGCATGTTCTTTTAACATCATAAGGCGCAAACGTGAGCACAGTCTATCTAGTCATCAGTCATATCATTAGTTTGCACAATCTTCTGCTATGTATCTGCTCAATTAATTTTCTTACTGAACTATCACTTTATTCTCTTGTATTGTGTCCTATCAAGAGGCAAATCCAAGCTCTCTATCGCTTTAGTTGCCATTTTTGGCCACTTCTTCCACTGCCTCTTTATCCTTCCCACAAAATAATTCCAGTCTTAGAAGACATGTAAGTGGCTTTTCACTAATTTAACTTTCCTCAGCTACATTTCTCACAGTCTTTCAAACTGATACATCAATAATCAAATGTTTTAATACTCACCACAGCTCCCTTTGCCTGCTGATTCAAATACCCACAAACTAAGTAAAATTTAGTTGCAATGCAAAGTTGCACAGCACCATTATAGATGGGAGAAACAGACTGATTTTCACCAAAAGCTTTTATTTTTAAGCAAACATCATGATATAAAATTCTCTGACTACACATCCTAGTCATAGAGGACCTTTCTGCCTATAAACGATATTTCATTTTAACATAAGGTAGATGTCTTTTTCATGGGTGCCTAAATATCTATTTAAGTATGTAATTTTAGCTAGACTAAATCTCTGTCTTAAGGTTTGTTGATACTCATGTTTTCACCAGCTACATTTCTGCTTTGTGTTTTTTTCTTACTTTCATCACAGAAATATTGGATTCTAAGCAGAAAATTTTTGTATCAGAATGGAGTATATATAAATGGAATATGTTAAGTTGAATCAGCAGAAGATAACACAAGCAAGTCTAGTATCTTCAGCAATGTACTTCAAGGCTCTGGTGCACTACTTATCACCAAATAATTTCTAAGAATTAGGCAGGTTTTTTATTTTATTTAAATTTACATAGAAGTGGTAGATTCTCTCCTGTAATTCCATAGCTATTTTCACTGTAACTTCAAAATAATTTCTGGATAAAATTTCTCTTAGCAACTATTTGAAAACAATAGTTGCCTGCAAAAAATGAGTCACAAAAAATTGTGTAAGAACTACCTGGACATGTTTAGAGGTGCAGATTGTTTTTAAGGCTGCAAATAAACCCCAACCAGTAAGAGGGGAAAGGTTTTCACATCTGCAATATGGGTTTCTCCAAAAGAGATTGCAGTTATTATATAAATTAGATAAATTATATCAATTTAAGTATTCTTACTTGCAAGACACATTAGTTTGCAGACAACACATTTTTACCTTAAACTTTTATCACTTCCCTTTGGTGCCATATTGGCCAGTGTACCAAGAATGATTACTTTTTACTGATACTGAAATCAATAACACCGAATGGCTATGGAAAAGAGAAACATCAGAAGAGATTTAGGTGTGGTTACTTGAATTTCAAGATGAAAAAATAAAAGAACTAATTGACTCACAGATACTAACTAGAGGTATATGAGCTTATACTTGAGAAATCTTAAAAAAGGTTATCAATCAGGATTCAAAATTGCTGAAGTAATATTTTGTCCAAATATATTTTAATGGCTTCTGTTTTCAAATCCTTCGCCCTTTAGTATTTCTTGTAATATTCAATACACCGTTTATGATCAAAAGCAATATTACTTTTTCTTCCTGATTGAGTATTCAAATTTACAAAACAGGAAGAAGGAAGTCTGTTACATTAAACTCTAACTCTGTATTTGATTTACATTAATATTATTAAGATGTATGTGAACCCATGGGGAATAAAGTAGAAATTCCTGTAACTGTTCCTGAAAACAGATTTGAAAGAACAATGGATGTCTGAGCAGCACCAAAAATTAGTATAAACACTCAGATATTTATCCTTAGTACTTTGACTAAGACAGAACATGCGAGAAGCACACTTCACACCTCTTGCAGAGCCCTGCTTTCAGCTCAGACAATATATCAGTTATCACTTTGTTTTGTATGACAAGTTAAATCTGCCAGTTGTTCATTACCAGAAATTTTAGAGATATTGTTAAGTTGGATGCTATGCCTTGATTCAAAAGAGAATAATTCTGCACCAAATCCAGGAAGCATGAAAAGCAGAAAAGTCCCTGCATGTTTCCTTTATATAGGTTTTCTGTTTACTATGTATACATAAAGCATATATCTACAGTCTCTGCACCTACTACTACAGATATTGCACGTTATTAATTGTAAAGCTTATAGTGCTTGCAGTATGGATGCTGCCACTCTTTCTGAGGTTACAGATTAGTTTACTTTTACCATGAGTTCAACTTCATTTAAGAATTAAAATGGTCATCTGACATTTCAGAAAAGGAAATGAAAAACATAACAGCATTAAAAAAATGTTTAAGTAGTGAAACTCAGTACTACTACATGTAAATAGTCTATTAAATTAAGTGCATGTATAGAGTTTACAACATGTAAATAGAGTAAACACAAAGATTAAAAAGACATCTTGTCTCCACTGCAACTGAAATGAGATACCCTACACTTCATTGGTCCTAACATTCAGCATTTTTGAACACCCCAAGATGAAGTTAACAGACAGTAGATATTCTGCATGCCCGAAAATTTGATCCAGTCTTTTACAAATGTCATTCCTACTGAAAGGAGCACAAAGATTCAAAGAGATATGCAAAAATTGCTTTTCATCAGCAGAGGTGCTTTCAGTATCTGCGCTGTACATACAAAACCAGCTCTCCTAGTTTCCAGCATTTTCTAATCTGCCACAACTGGTGATATAGAAATTATAATGAAAAACTTGCATAATAGTCAAATCCCTCCCCTGCCCCAAAAAGCAGCACCACTTTCACCCCATCCCCAGCAAACAAAAATATTCCCTACCACACTGCTGCTGTGGGCATGCACCAAAATGCGCCACTGAAATAAAATAACTGGCTGCTTAAAGAAGGTAGAAATGGGCTATCAGACCTCCTGCAGTATCACATATTGAAATCTGTATTTCAACTGATTGCATAAGGGGAGTGAGGGAAAAAAAAACAACCCGAACCCCAATATGTAACTTTATATAACTGAAGCCTTTTCCTTACTTGTGGTGTTTTGCTATTATCCCTATTCCTTACCTACTTTCAGAGACAAAAAGGAATATAATACAGAATTACAGAAGAAAATACATTTCGGCAAAGAAAAGCCCTCCCCAGGTCTGATACATCCCCATGCTGATTTCAGATAAGCATGTCGACATAAGAACTGCAGACCCACATTAAAAAGCTCAGTGATGAATGCTAGCACAGCAGCAGCCTCCTTTCTGCCAAACAGGAACATAATGGACAAACTGTAGGAGCTTACACATTTGGAGGGGATCTGCTAGACAGAACTAAAAACTATGGCGAACATCTCACTGCCGCTCTGCTGAACATCTGTGCTCGCGTGGTGGAAGCCACTGGCATGAATCTTTTTTGAAGAGCATCCCTTCCGTGACATGTTGCATCTTTAAATACCCCAAATAAGCCTCCATTATATTCCAAATAGGACTGTTTGCTACAAGCTGCGTTCAGAGTCAGCTGTAAAATAACCATATAAAGTAGGTAAGAGGAAAGAGAATGGAGCTTGAGGAGGTCTGTGTTCTGTTTCTGATTTTACCCATAATTCACTGCAAGTAATATTCTGTGGTTCACTGAATTAATTCATGACTCACTTTCTCCCAGCTGAAAAATGGGATTAAAAATGGCTACTTGCTTTGTTTTAAAGTACTTTTTTTGAAAAGAAAGTTGAAATAAAGTCAACATACTTGGAAAAAAAAAAAGAAAAATACTGATTTTGTGACTAGTAATAAGAAAGATTGCTGCTAGAAATCTACCTGCCTACCAGGAAATTACTGCAGTAAAAAGAAGTAACAAAAAATGTATAGTAAAATGTATTAGTGTGATGTTGACAATGTTTCATATTAATGACATTCTTGGGTACACCCCTGATTCAAGTATTTTTTTCTATAAACTCATTGCTACTGTTTCAATGTTCTCCTGTTGTGCCTTAAGATTCAGGGTTAACATGACATGTCCTGTTTCCTGACAATACATTTCATGTCGAGCTTTTCTATAAGATAATAAGCCTGTTGTAATAGGCCGGATATTGTTTCCAGCAGTGCTCAATAATAGATGTATTGGGGAGAGTACTAGAAAATATTATCTGTACTGTTTTTTTACACTAGGAAAAAAGCGTTCCACCCATCTGATCAGATGGTTCACTTCTACCTTGCATTTCTCCAGTTTCTTTTTTCACCAAAACCTTCACAAATTCCTCTAACAACAAAATCTAGGGGACCTAACAAGGACTTCCCTATCCTCTTCTCTGCAATTTTTTCCTTCACAAACGCTTTATAGGGGAGTAAAAGGAAAAAGTTTTCTATCTTCCAGCCTGAGACCAGACCAGCTGCTTCCACTACCTTTTCATTTATTTCTTACTTCACTCCACCTTTTCCTCTGTTTTATCTGGTCTGGCATCTCTCTGCCTATTTTTCTGAAATGTCAGCAATTTTTTCTCCATCTTACAAGTCCCCTTTGCCACATTTAATATTCTCAACCACAAAAATCATAAAATCATGTGTAAGATTTAAGATAGACTTTATTAATAGCTCTGTAAAGTTTACATTATTGTTTGTGAAGTTAGGAGATGCCATTGGAAGCTACTAATTGAGCAGCTACAGGCAAGGGAACCAGCAAGTAGAAAGTCTTCACTGAAGCAGACCACAAATACAGCACTTAATTTCTTAATCAAAGTTGACTGTAGAACTGTTATGCTACACTTATAATCTAATGCTTCTTAAAGACCCACTCTGTCCCCATTTGTGGAACTATCGTAAGTGCATAGAAACAACATACCGGTATCTTTGGCCAATTTTATAACCATCTTTGCCTCAGTATTTCATCCTCTGTGCTAAGGTTGACTCAATCCATTCCCCATGTCAATCAGATTCTTTTTAGAACAAAAGCTGCTGAAATCATGTCTGGCTTATTTGGTAGCAATTGGTTCAATTCCCAGGGAGATGCTTGTGTACCAACTATTTCTTATTTCTCAGGTTGGTATTTGCATTAGCTTTGCTACAGCCAGATTTGTGCTTAAGCTGATCCTGATATGATTCAGGAAGCAGCAATTTGCAACAGCTACTATTTCCATGGTGTCTCAAAGGTTTTCAAATTAATATTATGTAAGTATTATCAGCCATCATCACCGTGTTATTATCTATACACAGCTTTCTTATCATATAATATTTCTTCTTTCCACAGCCTTTCCCGTTGTGGTCATCTGTAGAATGGTCTTATTACAGTCCTTTAATCCTTCCACTAACTCCATTTTGATTGATTCATTGCAGAGAGTTCTAAGCCTAAGTCTTCATTTTCTCTCTATGAAATTCCATTATTTCTTTCTCATTTTATTTTTAGTGATTAATCTTAATGTACACAGTTTAAAATAATATTTATCCCATCCCCTAATGTTTAGGCATACATATAAAGAATTCACAGAGACGGCTTTAGCTTATTGTTTCCCATATTCCTGTTTAAAAAAAAAAAAAAAAAAAAAAAAAAACAACAAACAACAAACCCAAACCAAAAACATGAAAACAAAAACAGGGGGTTTAGCATTACATTTTTATTACATTTTTAGGATAATGCAAAAAGCAAAATATATTACAGAGTATTTTACTGACTTTGGCATGAAGACATTATTTCACTGTTTTGGGCAGGGTTGTCATGGTTTAAATTGACACATCTGATATGGAACATTCTTTGGGCAGCACATATGATTGAAATAATTTATGCTTCATCTTTCATTTATTCTCACTTAGCTTCTGAAAACCCCATTATATTATTTTAAAGATATCACTCCAGCAATTAACTCTGTAATTGCTTGATAACAACATTGTACAATGACTACTAAGTTGCTACATTAGTGATCAAGAAAGAGCATCATTTATTTTGTTCTTTTATGATTACATCGTTCATTGCAGCATAGCAACATTTGTCAGTAACTGTTTTTTTCATATACAAAGCAGAAATCCCCTTTTGAGGAGATGCAAAACCAATATGACAACCTTAGCTTTTTCTTTGAGTTTAAAGAACTTAAAGCAATATCTGAGACTGTCTTGTAGATGTATTATACTCACTGTCTGCACTGAACGCTAAGAAGTACTTAAGAGATTTGTGGAAGAGTTGGGGAAAAAGCCCTCTGCACCATGAATATTGATTTTAGTTTTAAATAAGGCACTGAGATGATGCGAGATTAGAAAAAAGCACATTTAATAATGAGGAAGTGACTCCGTCAGTCCACCATCTGCGCAAACTTAATAAATATCTTTCAGGGTTAAAAAGTAGGTGCTCAGCAATGCTGCACAGTTATTGAGAAACCTAATTCTGGCTGGCAATAATCAGCTCTGTTTGACCCTCATTTTGAGATGGCTGCAACTGATATCCTCAGTAAATAGCTGCTTTCGGTAAGTTTCTGAAAGGAAACTCATTTTACTGCAGTAGTCTCCAAACTTTTTCTATATTCTGTATGACATCTTAATAAAATCATCCATATCTCTCCTCCCATCTGTATCAGAGACATGATCTTTTCCATTCAGTCCTTCACTGTCCCTGGGGCGAGCACAGCAATTTCTTAATGGAACATCTATTTTATTTTATATAGCTTTTTAGCTGCTTCTGATGCAACTGAAGAAGTATTAACAATGAGATGAGATCACATCAAGTAACTAACTCCTCAACCATGGACCTCTAGTAAGTGTGTCCCAAAAGAAAGCTTCCTGGGATGCCATCTGCTACTTCTGCAAGGACAGAACATAAATCTGTATTAAATTGACAGTACTGCTTCCACTCATTCCCATCCTTTTCAGAAATAGGGAGAAAAGAGAAGGAGAAAATGTACCTCATTAAATCGCAGCTCATATAATCAGACTGATGTAGAGATAGCAATGGTAAGAAAGGTTTACAGGCACAGATTCAGAAGTCTGTGGACTTCCAACATACTCGTGAAGGGTCCTTCCTCCCATGCAATATACTTTTGCCATCCAAGTTTAATTCACTGCATATTCTAGCACTTGCTGGGGCTTCTACATCAAATAAGCATGCTAGCTCTTCATCTCCATTCACACTGAAGCCCATTTTCCTTTCAAGCCTTTGTACAACTGCTTAGGTTTTTTCTTATGGTTCTACACATGAATGGACCATACATCTGCAGAAGTCAAGACATTCGTTTAAGGGGCCATGACTCCTACATGATGTGATTATTTTGCATTACCATATAGCAATATATCAGGCAGTGAAATGATTTATTAAACTGATTATATGCTTGTCTTCAAGTTCAGTTGTCTTCACCCTCTTCATTCAGAAAAGGAGCAGATAGCATACCCATGTTTCAATGTTTTGCAATCCATCCTTGACAGTTAAAATACAATTGGAAAGGAATATGAGAATGCATAAGAATTTGAACACTTCTCAAGAAGAGGGAACACATTGGTATAATGGGTTTTGATTAAAAACAGAAGGAGGAATTGTGTATGTGTCTCTCACATGTGTCCAATACTCAAGACCAACATATGACACTTCTCAACGTAAAATACTTGCTTATACTACAATGACAGTACTTGACACTTTGAAACTAGGGTTCATCTCAGTATGTGGTGTGAGTGCTTGAAAACTGTGTATTTTTTGTACAAAATGCATGGATGAAGAATCCAGGGAATGATCTAATATTGCCTATCACCATATAAAAATATTTACACTCTTGGCAAACTACAGCAGAATCAGACATTCACATGCCACTGTGTCTCTCTGGGAAGTGGATTTGCTTCCCTGCTAACTGATTCGTCACAAGGACTGAAACACTACTTCATCTATTTATATGGTCTCTATACGTCTGCAGTACATGAGTTGCTCATTCCTGAAGTGTGGGTGCAAGAAACCTCTCCAGAATACAATATATAGACAATCTATAGACCCCTTACACATGCCACACAATTTCAAAATTTAAAAAAAAATCAAACCCAGCTATGTCCCTTAAAGATGCAATTAACTTGCAGTATGTAATACTACAGAAACTACAGAAACTTATAAGAGTTTCTTCATAAACAGAGTCCGTGGTTTCTCAAACAAAAATTATGAGCCTGATTCAGCTGTCCATTACATTCCCACCGTCTTCCACCCCCACTGGCTGGTGATATTCCACATTTTCCACTATGGCACGGAATTACGCATGGGTACATAGCACTGACCTGGGTTCAGCAGTAGCAGTTATTTTTCTCCTTCTTAGTAGCTGGTGCAGTGCTGTGGTTTTGACTTTTGGCCTTGGAACAGCGCTGATAACACTGATGTTTTGAGCTACTGCTTAACTGTTTAGTCTGAGCAAGGACTTTCTGAGGTTCATGCTCTGCCAGGGAGGAGGGGAAGCCAGGAGGAAGCAGAGACAGGACACCTGACCCAAACTAGCGAAAGAGATATTCCATACCACAGCATGTCATGCCCAGGATGTAAAAACGGGGGAGGGAGTGAGGGGAGGAAGGGCAGGAGGAGTGAACGACATCGTGGCAGATTTATGGCTGGGCTTAAACTATGACAAGCACTAATAATGAAAAACACACAAACTAGATCTAGGCCCCACAGAATCACCCTCTTTAACCTTTAACTAGGCAGTATTTTAGGCCTTGAAATAATTGGCATTATACAAAACCCACCAGACTACTAAAGTTAACATGTATACATAAGTGGTAATAGATCAGCACCTCAAATATCCCAGTGTAACTGTTTACAAACACCAGCTTGCAAAAAGATTGGTGAGTACAGTACTGTCAATATCTTCAACCTTGAACAGTTACATAGAATAATGTTATCCAAATTTAATGGACACTACTTGTTCCTTCCTACAAGCAAGTTACTGATCACAGTACAGGATGTGCAGTTCACAAAAGCCACATAGTGGAAATCAGTGAAATCAACAGGTAAGTTGATTTCACTGTAAGTCTTTTCTCTTCAGCTGCTTACATTTTCCATAAATATGCATTGCTTACAGATCTCTCAGAATATTATTTGAAATGGTAATTCTTAGCAAAGCAAACAAATATTATCAGGACTTCCAGCTCTCCAATAATCATAGAATGGTTTGGGTTGGAAAGGACCTTAAATATCATCCAGTTCCAAGACCCCTGCCATGGGCAGGGACACCTTTTGCTACATCAGGTTGCTCCAAGCCTCGTCCAAACTGGCCTTGAACACTTCCAGGGATGGGGCAGCCAGAGCTGCTCTGGGCAACCTGTGCCAGTGTCTGACCACTCTCACAGTAAAAATTTCTCCCTGATATCTAATCTAAACCTACCCTCTTTCAGTTTAAAGCCATAACCTCTTGCCCTATCCCTACCTACCCTTGTAAAAAGTACTTCTCCAGATTTCTTGTAGCTCCCCCTCCAATGAATAAGCAACAATGTATGGGCAACAGGTACTTAGTTGCAATACTGTGTAGAAAAATCTCAACAAAATATACCGCCTAAATAAAAATGGGGGTGGGTGGTAGGGTGCTAATACAAAAATTATGTATTGCTTTAACAATTTGAGATCAAAAATCCATCAAAACTTTGAGCTTTATGGAAGTCTGAGAAAATTACCAATACACTTGTTGTTAAGCATCTCGCAGTTGTTTTTTATTGCCAGGTTTTGAACATTTACAAAACTCACTAACATTTGTCATGGGTTCAGCAACAGCAGTCATTATCACCTTCTTGGTAGCTGGTGCAGTGTCGTGGTTTTGATTTTGGGCCTGCGAACAGCGCTGATAACACTAGTGTTTTCGGTTACTGCTTGGTAATGTTTTGGTCTGACCAAGGACTTTCTGAGGTTCATGCTCTGCCAGGGAGGAGAAGCCGGGAGGAAGCAGAGACAGGACACCTGACCCAAACTGACCAAAGAAGTATTCCATACCACAGTACATCATGCCCAGTATGCAAAAACAGAGGGCAGAGACCCAGAAGGGTGGAGGTGCATTGCATGGTTGGGCTTGGTATCGGGTGATGAGCAGTTGGATTCTCTTTCCTTGTATTTTCTCTTGTATTATTATTGGTGGTAGCAGTAGTGATTTATGTTATACCTTAGTTACTAAACTGTTCTTATCTCAACCTGTGAGAGTTGCATTCTTTTGATTCTCCTTCCCATCCCCCCAGGACTGGGGGAAGAAAGAGGGGGGAGTGGGTGAGCGAGCAGCATGAAGGCCTTAAACCATGACACACTTACAAACTCATACTTTGCTGGACCTTGAGCTGCATGAAGCAGAGGACACTACCAACCAGTGTAGTTCCCAATAAAAATCTCCAATTTTTCTCAAAAAAAGAAAATGCTCAGGAGCAATTTTATAGAAACTCTGTATATAAACAGAAATTTGTATCAATTTTTAAAAGATTATATACAGCATTCATATATTGTATCTATCTTTATAGCTTGTATTTTGCACATGCATGTATTTATTAAAGATAATTGGAGCAAGTTCAGAATGAAAACATATACAATCCTTATGGACTTGTGCAAATAAAGTAGAAGAGAGACATTCTCATCTCCTCATTGAGCTGACGAGGATCTTTGCTTCCTAAGGACAACTCTTGCAAATGTATCTAACATACAGGCTGGAGCAAGAAGGAGGTGAAGGATATTCCATGGGTTCACCCACTGACAGAACCAATATGTTCTTGTTTATAACAAAGTTTAGCCTAAAAAGAAATATTTAATAATTTAAAGAATTGAGGTGGTTTTTTTTTGTTTGTTTATTTATTTATTTATTTATTTTCCCCAAAGGCTCTCTGCTCCCCAGCTCCGCCAACAACTTTTCTACAGAAGCATGTATGGTTGCATTGGAAAACGTATGATAGCAAAAGCCAAGAGCTTTCTGCAGTTATCGTCAGAAGGGCAACAGTAAAGCCCAGCAGTTTCAGTGAGTTATTAAAAATATATTCTTCATACAAATAAGGAATTGAGAGATCAAGCCCAAAAGTGAAATTACATGAGAGATGTGATGTAAAGCTGAACTGAAAGAAAAGATGAAAGAGTTTATGCTGGTCATGGATTTAAGTTGTTTTTTTTAATGGACATATTTGTCAACATTATTGTACAAAATATGAAATATTTTCAATTTATTTGCAAAGAAAAATGAGATGTTAAATATATATAGGATTTATTTTTATGGTTGTAATGAATAACCAGGCAGACTTTCCAGATAAGGAAACATTTGTGGTAGAATACTCCACATTTTACTGAAGAAGTTTGAGTATTTTATGGCTATGCTTTATGAACCTTGGATGACATCTCTAATGACCAATTTCTATTCCATTTCACTAGCACAAAGAACTGAAGTCCTCTAAGCACTTTTGAACCTCAAACAGGGATCTCCTGTGGAAAACGAACAGCACAGTCTGCTCCCGAAAGCATATTCTCTATTGACTTGCTCCTTAGCTACACCATTGGAAATTGACCCAACATGTTGCATTTTGCAGTACTGGGTATGATGCTTAATTATCTGAATGTGTATATTCCAGATATCTATCTAGATAAGTACATAAACAGCTGGTATTGCTATTAGACTTTAGTAGAGTCTCGAATAAAACAGCCTCACCTAAAATTCAAACAAGATTAAATAACAACCAGTATTGACCTTAAAACATATTTCCTTTAAGAGTCATAGGAACCTGAATTAACTGCACTAACACAGCTCTCCTGCTGTATCTGCTTTTCTCCTTATCCAGCTTTGCCTAAATCTTGCCATTCCAGACACTACCTTTGTAGAAACATTTAGGTTGTGTTGACATTTTTGCTTGCATGCATATGCTTGTACACTGTACTCCAGTGTACTAATTCCATTTTCTACCCCTGTCCATGCACTTCAGGCTGCTACTGGAGTGAAAGCAAGCAGAAACTTTGATTCATGTTCCCTAATCTGCACCATCATGCATTTGTATGCATGGAGAAAAATAATGTAGGTAAGTGTAGCTTACTGGACAGCAGACTGGAATACTGGTGCACTGCTCTAACACCAGCAGTGAGCACAGCCAAGTGTCTTTGACCCCAAATCTGCCTGCTAAACAGGAACACTGCTTCTGTTTTTCTTAATTTCCTTCGGTTTATCGTTGTAGAACTATTCAGGCAATAAGTAGGAGCTATTTTGCTAAGCCTCTGAAAAGGCTAAATGTTCAGAAAACCAGTACTAGCTGATACTGTCTTTGTTAGAGAAGGACAGACAGGCCATTACTCAATGTCATGGCTCTCTGCAGTTGCTAGGACAGCAATCCAGGTAGCGTTGTAAAGCAAAGAGATGCAACTGAACCAACAAGGGCAGAAAACACATGTAAAGGAAAAAGTGTGAGTCAACTTGTTTCTCTCAGGCCTTTCCTTTAAGAAGATCTGTGTTTGTTTAAAACCAAATCAGAACCTGCCAGACCTGCAATGCCTGTGGTAGTAAGTGGGAGACTTTTGGAGACACCGAGTACCATGGAAAATGGCAGAGAAAACTAATGCTGTCGGGGCAGTCACATTTAACAATCAATCTGATAACATACAGGCTTCCATTATTATGATTTCTGCATGTACACAGAGACTTTGTTAGATAAGAGATCACAGTTGAAATAAAATAAATAAGCCAAAACCCTTCTTCTCGGACTGCAGCCCACTACGGCTGTTTCCTGTTTCAAACAGAGGGCACAACCAGGAGCATTCAAGATATGAATGGACTGCAAAACCAGACAAGAGTGTCTAAGGAAAGTGGGCAACTTTGATGTGTGCTTGTTATAGCTTTTAAAGAAAGTGTTTCTAAGTAACTAGGTTTCAACATATGCAGCGCCAGTGTTTAATACAAGATTAAATCAGATAAAATTGTACGCAAATAGAGATAGTGGATTATAGAGCATTTTTTTCCCCTTTCACTTAGTCCCAGGCTGATGAAAGAAATCCCCTCAGTTTAAAAGATAACTGTGAGACAAATTCTAATGTTTACACTTCATAATTAAGTACCTACAATTAGTTACCTACACGCTTATCAGGTTACTAATAAGTTAGCTACAGCAAGCTGTTTAGTCAGTTAAAATACTGCTATAGGATTATTACTTCTTGATCCTTTGATTACTACTATATCCTTTCTAAAATGCCATTTAAGCATAATTCATTGAGGTGTGAATCCTGAATTATATAGAATAACCATTAAGTTTCTGGCAATATGCTTTATAAAGAATTAGTGTCTTGATACATTTTACTGTTCTTCATACTGAGGAATGCCCTGCATGTTATACATTTGACTCTTTCAACATGCGGTGTTTCCACTAGCTGAGCAACCTCAGGCACTCTCTGCTTATACCTGTCGTATGCACACAAGTTTTTCCCTGGTCTCATCTGTGCCCTACTTCCATTGTACCAGATACATAAACATACAACAAAAGGCTTTGCCTTGAAACCACAATCCATCATGGTTTATCACCCTTGAAGTATAACTTAATACAAACAGAATTCAAGTCTTAAGGAGACAGTGAATTTACTGAACACAATGACATAGTCCTACTCACTCTAGCTGTATGTCTCAGCAGTCTGCTCTGGTGTTTGTGGATTTAAATGCGGCAGTACACTTATCCTCTTTGAATATTTCACCATTGACTCCCTCATGGCTAAATTCCCAGAGTCTGAATATCACAGTCTCTAAGAGAAGACTTCCTGGTATTCTTTTGAACTGATTCTTGCTGATATCAAAGTAGCATAGCAGAAAAAAACAAAACAAAGCAAAACAAAAAACCAACTAATGTAGTGTTAGAAGTAACAATTTTTAACTTAAAGAAGCCTCGGCATGCAGGTTACTAAAAAACTGCAGTTCAAGGAGATTGATAAATTAACAGAAAAACCCGGTAACAAATACAATGGCCATTACGGAACATAAGTCTTCGCTCCTACTCAAACAACAAAATACAGTTTTAGATGATGTCTGCAATATTGGTGTATTTAAAACTACTTTTTCCAAAGAAAGAGCAGGACTAAGAAATTGTGACGTGAGGACAAGTGCTTTAAAAAGGTAATTAAGAATCATTAGATGAAATTAAGAAGCTTGTGTAACTGCTCTATTATCTTTTGATATTTAGAACAAGTTATTAATGATTCTCTGGAAAAAGAAAACATTTTCTAAGTATCTTGACCACCTGATGAAAGTTGTCACTTTCAATAACACAGAGTCTGCCTTTGGTTTTTAATGTTTTCATGCATTGTTTACATTCTCTGTCTGGAGACAGATGAGCAGTCAATAGAGAGTTTGTGGGTCAGGGTAAAAGGAAAAATAGTGATGGGGAACATTACTGTGGGGAACTGTTGCAGACCGCCTGATCAAGAGGAGTCTGGGGAGGAAGCACTCTATAGACAAATAAGAACAGCCTTACCCTCACAGGCCCCTGTTCTCATGGGGGACTTCAATCATCCTGATACTTCTGCAAGTAACAGAGGAGTCAACGAGGAGAGGTGCTATGCTTGACCTTGTGCTCACCAACAGGGAAGGTCTGTTTGGAAATGTGATGCTCCAGGGCAGCCTTGATTGCAGCGATCATGAGATGGTTGAATTTGAGATCCTCAGGACAGTGAGAAGAGGGTGCATCAAGCTCACTGCCCTGGACATCAAGAGAGCAGAATTTGGCTTCTTCAGGAACTTGCTCAGTAAGATTCCATAGGATACATAGCCCTAGAGGGCAGGGGAGCCCAAGATTGATGGTTGATACTCAAGGATCACCTCCTGCAAGCTCAGGAGCGATACATCCCTACTAGAAGGAAGTGCAGCAGGAGGGCCAGGAGACCTCCTTGGATGGATAAAGAGCTGCTGAGGAAAACTTGAAAGGAAAAAGAGGCTTATGAAAGGTGGAAGCAAGGACAGGCAGCCTGGGAACAATACAGGAATGTTGTCTGGGAAGCTAAGGACCAGGTTAGGAAAGCTAAGGCCCAGTTAGAATTAAACTTGGCTAGGGATGTTAAAGATAGCAGGAAGGGATTCTATAGGTACTTTGTGAATAAAACACAGGCTAAGGACAACGTGGGCCCCCTCTGGAAGGCTTCAGAACTGGCTGCCCTGGATTTGGAGAAGGCTGAGGTTCCTAATGACTTCTTTGCCTAGTCTTCACTAGCAAATGCTCTGACCACATCACACAAGTCTTGGAAGGCAGATGCAGGGACTGTGAGAATGAAGACTTTGGACCACTGTAGGAGAGGATCTGGTTCAAGACCGTCTTAAGAACCTGAACGTCCACAAGCCCATGGGACCTGATGAAATCCATCCACGGGTCCTGAAGGAGATGGCAAATGAAGTTACTAAGACACTGCTGATCATATTTGAAAAATCATAGCAGACAGATGAAGTTCCTGATGACTGGATAAAGGGGAATATAACCCCCATTTTCAAGAAGGGGAAAATGGATGAGTTGGGGAACTACAGACAGTCAGCCTCACCTCTGTGCCTGGCAAAATCTTGGAGCGGATTCTCCTGGAAGGCATGCTAAGGTACACAAAATACAACACGGTGCTTAGTGACAGCCAGCATGACAGACAGCCTAACCAATTTGGTGGCCGTCTATGATGTGGCTATGGAACTGATGGACAGGGGTAGAGCAGCTGACATCATCTACCTGGACTTGTGCAAAGCGTTTGACACTGTCCCACATGACATCCTTGTTTCTAAACTGGAGAGACATCAGATTGATAGGTTTTTTTATCAGTTTGATAGATGATCTTAAGGTCCTTTCCAACCATAATTGTTGTATGATTCTATGATTCTATAGTATTTATGTTAAAAATAAGGTTTATTAAAACTAAATGGCTGGTTGTGGGGCTAAAAAAGAACCACTGTCTGACATCAAGTATAATACAGGATTTTATTTCTCTTTTAAATTGCCAATTTCAAAATTTCCAACCTAGTTTATATTTTAGCAGGGCTGAAATATGTAGGATGTTTCGATTTGATTTTGTGTTTATAGTGCTATAACCTCTATGCCCTGTGCCTTGAAAATTTGTAGTTGGTTTTGTGGGGATTTTTGTTTGGTTGGTTGGTTGGTTGGTTGGGTTATTTTTTAACCCACCTCAATAGTTTTAGTCTAAAATAACTTTGGTTATTAAAATCTGAAGTTGCCCTGATTATTCTAATACAACCAAATGACATTTAATTTAGGAGAAATTGCTTTGAACATGCAATCTAGGAAAGGAAGAAATTGAACAGACTTTCTCTATGAAGCATTAGGGATGTAGTTAAATTGGTTTTGGTTGTTCCAAAGGGTAGTGCAAATTTAAATCCTACAGAGCCAAACTAGCAATGCAAGGTAGTATAGCCAGTTAATCTTGTGATGTTCAGTTTGTTGGGTCTGCGCTGTGAAATTGTTCCTGAGGCTTTCATGTGGAAAATGAGAATGTTCTTTAATGGCTGATAGGGGAATAAAGAAGTAAATACAAAGAAACTCCTACAAGCTCTTAATATTAACTGCACTAAGTAAGTGTAACTAACTGCATTAAGTTATTGATTTATCAGGGCTTGACCAAATAGTATTCTCTTTTGTTATTTTGGGGTAAAAGGAAGAAAAAAGAATATTAGACAAGCCAACTGCTAACGGCTTACTGAAAAATACTGTTTATGTCTCCAGCTATTTCTGTAAACTACTCAAGGAGCAATTAATAATGACCTCAAATGGACTAAAGCTCATTGGCTTTAGCCAACGAAGTGCATCATATCTCAAGTAAGATGTACATTCCTGAAAGTCTGTACCACTTTGCATTAGGACCATCCTCTTAAAAAAACAGTAAGTAGAGTAAACAAGCACAGGAAAAGATGTTACAGGAAATCTACTTTGTTGCTATAATCAGATCAACACATCTGACTATTTTGTTATTACCATGTACCACAAAGATTGAGGAACTGACCTAACTACATTAGTTTATTTACAATTAAACTGTTTGAATTCTGCGCACTTTTGGAAAAGTCAGTGTTCTTAGGACAGAGACAACGTGGAGACTTTTACTGCTGACAAATTTGGGTCTTTTCCACTCTTTTAAAACTTACAGCCGCAGTGGCTTTGTTCACAGGGAGATCTGACAAGGAGACACAGCCATGTGTTGGTCCCATTTGAGCTGCAAAATCAACTGTAGTTGGTGATTAAACTTGCAAACCATTTTAAAGGCAGAACAGTATATATGTATGGAAGTTTTAGGGCTTTTAAGCAGAAGTCCCAACCGTGAGTTTCAGCAAATTTGAATTCTGATTACCTTTCCCGTCCCTAATTAACAGAAAAGCAGGTTATGTGCACATACTGTAAAATCACTAAGTGTCTTGTCTCCCCAGCTTGATAGAAGTGGTTAGCCTACTGAATGGTATCTGCCAGGTACAGTTCAGGAACCATTTGTTCCATTAGAAAAAAAGAACAACAGAGGACAGATGAGAAAATCTATTGAACATGCTGCACTGTCTACCCTAAAACACATGTATTCAAACCATATCTGTATGCAAGAACTGCTAATTACATCAGTCACTTTATCCAAATAGAATATTCACTAATTCGCATATGCATTCTGGTTCTTAACATAAACAATGTTAGCCAAATAGTTTTCTGATGATTTTACAGCAATTATTGAACGGCAGTTCTGAACATGTCCTCAGCTGAGTGCAATTGCTTTCCCATAAAGAATAGAAAAAAAAAAAAAACCAAAAAAAAAAAAAAACCCACTATTTTAAGCAGAAGCTCTTTTGCAGACATCAACTTAAGTTTAATTTTTGAACAAAACCTAAACATTAATTTGTTTTGCAAGCCAATTCAAAGCTTTGGTTTGGAAGAGATAAAGCACATCTGATCATTCTGTTCAATTCTTGTCCATCGGTTTTGGTTAACAGCATGTATTCTACGTTTTTTGGGTGCGTGTGTTAAAGGCAAGGAAAATTTTTATAGTTGCAAGAACAAAATTCAATAAGCTTAATTACACAAAATTTTGAAACTTTTCTCTCCAAATTTATATTATACCCTATGCTCAATCTAGACTGAATTTTGTGTCAGGGAAGCATGACACTGTTAAACTATACACTACTGAGATCATTTAGAACAGCTTTTTATAGCCTCACAAATTACAGATAAGAACTTGAAAGAAAATAGAACTTGCATTATGTCAATGCCTGCACCAATGAAACCACTGTACATTTTCTCTACCTGTTCTTGTATTCACTCAATGCTGGACACAAGTACTAACTGAGGAGGGACTATTTAGTTTGAATGTAATTATTAAACATGGATTTAGATGATCATGATAGAGAATAATGTTATTTGCCTGAAATTGGACAAATGAGTAAATTTACACTTAAGACATCCCAAAATCTGAAAGACTGTTGAAAGCAAAGCATTGTGCTTTTTGAAATAAATATAAACTAAGTAAAGTAAATTACACTGACAAACAGTGGAGCATTTCTGAAATATTTTCATCTTGTAATAGTTCCTGTACATGCTTTGCGAAATGTACAAGAACTTATAACAATATTTGATTAATAATGTTCAGATTGTTGCACTAGTAACAAGATGAGAAAGTGTTGCATGTTACCTAAATATTTCCATATTTTTGTATTTTAATAGATAAAAACTATACTCCTATACTGTTAATTTTTACTTAACTCTTAATTGTTACTAATTAAGGTGAGTACTAGCCTTCTTTCTCCAAAAGAACCACCAGTGATTAACTTCCTTCTTGTCTGACCCCCAAAATGTAGTTTCAGTTCAGGTCAGTTAACTGACCATCTGTCCTCATGAGATATAAGACTGAAGTGTCATGTTGTAGCCAAGAGTTTAGACCTTGTAACCTGTGTTAAGCACACATTTAGACTGTAAATGGATTTGGCCTTTGTGAGAATCTACTTCTTACAGTTCCTTTTGCAAAAGCAGAGTGGTTTTGTTTCAGAGGCAAACAGGATGTGACACAGTATACTATTACATCAATACAGTCACAGGCATAAGAAAGAACAGCTTCCCTGAGGCTTCTTACTGCTCAAATTGTCTGGTAAACTACCTTTTCACACGCACAATAGAGTCCAGCTGGACCAAGGAATCACGGTTGTTTACCGTAATGCAGACTCTGACTTTCTTCTAATACCAGATAATGAAGTCATTTACTGCAAAGTTAGATGAGGTTTTAACACAGTTGTTTGAAGTATTTTCTTGTATTACTGCAGGTTTAATTATCAAGAAACTCAGCACTACTCAAAACACAGATTTGAAAATTTGCTTTAGCAACCACTGTGTGCTTTAAATTACAATTTTGAAGTCAGAAGTTGCGGTTTTCTTCTCCCTTTTGTCTCTGACTGACAAGCAATGAGAGGCAAAAAAAAAAAAAAAAAAAAGTATATTTTTAAACCTTTTTAACAGCAGAGTGAGAAAGGCTTTGCCAGGAGAAGCAGGGGCACACAGGTGGTATCCCCTGCTGCAAAAGTTTAATAAGTTTTAGACTAGATCCTCTAACATTTTAAGGAAGAAGGAAGGAAAAGCATTCCAGCAGAGTCCAGGTAATAAAAAACTGTTATCTTAGGCTGGCAAAAAGAACTAACATTATGCTGTTTATCTGGAGGCGTATGATGGATGAACGGCAGCTAAGTGACAGAGCAGACTTTCAAGACTAGTGCAATGTTCCTACCTTAGATCTGGCTGCTGCAGAAGAACCCAGAAAGCATAAGACCCTTCATAGTACTTCTGGTGAACCTGCTCTTTTGGGGGTTTCTTTTTTCTATTATGGTTGATATTTTCAAGTATGTGACCTGTTCCAGAGTATTAGCCTATCACTGTGAGCTGCTCAAGTAAGACTCCACTGAGAGACAGAACACGTTTTCAACTCTAAGTGAAAATAAAAAGGTTAGTTTCATTTTCGACTGTCTTTTTGAAAGACATTTTTAAGCAATAAAGCCAGGAGACAAGTTTAATGAAATATTCAAGGAAAAAAAAAAAGGTCTTTCTAAATTTGTTTTATTTTAACAACTCTGGGGATAAATTAATTTATTATGTAATTAGATTAGAACCTGACAGTTACAATAAACCCAGTCCTGCAGAGTATTACACTCACTTGGGACGAATAGAAGTGTAAGTAAATAAAATCCTCAAACTAATTTGTATCTAACATTTCTTTAAAAAAAAGGAATTGATGTGAGTCTGTAGGTATCAGCTGTAGGTAATAAGGGACAAAATACCATTGGAAGAAAAAAATTTATTCTTTACTATTCTTCTCTAATTACATGAAATGTGTTCTTCTTTAGAATTAGGTTATGTCTTAAATAAAATAAGACTTCAATACCCTTCAAAGCACATAACTTATTTTCCTTTTAAGAAGTTTAAACTTTGAAAAATTTACCAAGACCATTATTAGTTGTATGCTAGCTTAAATTTGAAGTGTCTGAACAGTGCCTTATTTCAGGTGTCTTCACTTCATAACCGTACTTATCAGATTCTGAGGTGGCAAACAGCTATCCAAACATTTATATATAGATGACTAATAACTGTACTAGCTAATGTCAAAACCTGATGATGCAAGCACCAAAAATACATGATTAACTCAGAAGAAAGATGAAATTGATAAGATACTTCTAATTGATTCTAGACAACAGAAAAATTTCACCATGTAATAACTAGATTTTTGTTCTATTTGCTGAGATAAACTGTAACTCACATTCAGCTTATTTGCTGTAGGGTATTTACATATATAGTACTCAAAGTAGCGCCAAAAGAGAAATTTTCTCAGTAAAAGACATGCATGACAAACAGCTCTTTGCTCACATTTAGCATCTTACCTTCTGCAGAAATGTGAAGATCATTCTGTCACCAATAAAATTATGACATAACCACTAAACCAGTAAAGTATTATGTTTGGCCTTTACAATGAGAACTAGATATTTTCAGATTTCCATATTTAAGACTGAGATGACAAAGCAAAGACCAAACAGGAAAAGGACTAAGACCCTGGTTTCAAAAACAACAGGCTGCACCTGAATTGAGTACAAAATGGTCGTAACAGAAAGCAAACTTAAAGGTTAAAAAGACAGCTTTGAAGAACAGTTACTCTACAGGGACATATGCACAAGGAAAGTAAACAGTATCAGAGGTATTGACCAATTCACTGACTCGTATCCAAATCACAGAATTAGCAATTAATTTCACACATACTCTTGAATTCTTTTGTCAGTCTTTATCCCTTTCCTATTGTGGAATGATGAAAAGACATACTAAAACTGGCTCTAGCTAGAGATCCTGTTGCCAGATGCCAAGGACAAAACAAAAATGCGAACATTTTTGCCTAAGCCCTGACAATTAAGCCATCCTGGAATATATGTATATGTATATGTGTGTGTGTATAAACATATTGCTGATACATTAACTGTACCTGCTTGTGTATGCAGCAGAAGAGCCTGACAGCACCTTTAGCTGAGAAAGTGACACATCTAGGATCCTTTCAAAAAGAAACTCTATTCAAAATCTGATTATCTAATTTCTATCCTTGCTTGTAACTCTGAAAACAGGATGAAGATCCTACATAAAGGAAAATCATAACAAATGCCAAACACAGTGTGAAAGCCAAGAGTAAACAGCTGTAACACTTAAGAAGCAAGACTTACTGGCCACAGCAGTCTCAGCCCACACCAAATTCCTTGATTTCTGTTGCTGTTACTGGTCTCCCTTACAAGATACATCTGTTACCACATGTGCCTGTTTAATCCCTTCCCTCTTTACCCACATCTTAATCACATATTTCCATTCCCTGACAGGTTCTGGGTGAAGCTATTAGGAGTGCTATTTGCAATGCTGGGAAGCTCTTGCCTCCCTACAGCCCACTTCCCTTTGGATCTCCACTGCTATGTACAGCTATTCCTTTGTGTTTCCAGAAGCAGTATGGAGTGAAAAGCTAGCACCCCAATGTCTGCCTGGTTTGAAACATCTCCTTAGTATTGCTTGCATCTTACATTAGCAGCTACCCTTTCTACCTGATACAGGGACCTGCCTGCAAAAACAGGAAGGGGTTGTAAGAGTTTACTTGACAGCATATGTTGACCAGAAAGATAATTTTCTTTGATGGTATCACAATGGCTACCAGTAAACTCACTCAATACCACTGTGCTGCTTTTTTAAACCAGAAATTCAACCAGAAACAGAAATGTCTGATTACACCAAGGGCCAATGATGGGTGCTGAGTCTAATAAAAAAGTTGATTTATCACATAGCTGTCTAACCAGATTGACAGCAATTAAAGTGCATTTGTCACAATTAGCCAGTTGTACCTGACCTGACTAAGGGAGACAGATAGGGCACACCTGACCAAAATCATTTGTTGTACTTCAAGTGTAGGTGGTGTAGGGAGGTTAATTAAGCAGCCAGCCTGATGAAGTTGAACCATGCCAAGTGCAAGGTCCTACAAGTGAGTCAGAGCAATCCAAGACACAGCTCCAGGTTGGGC
>JASSUY010036954.1:0-29910 GCA_032466535.1 Forpus xanthops | reverse complement strand
GTTTAAGTTTGAACCTGTTACCCCTTGTCCTATCACTACAGTCCCTCATGAAGAGTCCCTCCCCAGCATCCCTAGAGGCCCCCTTCAGATACGGGAAGGCTGTTATGTCTAGTTTAAAAGGTTCTTTAGAAGATTTCTTTCATATACTGAGGCACATGCCAGAAAACCAGAAAGTGTACAGTTGAATGGCCAGCACAATTTCTTGGTGGGCCTATTGATCAATAACACTGTGTTCTGGTGACAGTGAAGACTAAGATTTGCAGTACTCGAAAGTAGGTTAGGTACAGATTATGGAAAATAACACCATTATCCCTTCACAGGTAAAACCCATTCCACACTCATCAACAGTTCCCTGGTAAAGTAATCGGGAAATATCCCTTCTGAATTAAGTGTGGCACAAACTGTGTGCTCTACATATTTTTAATAATGCCAACTAAATCTAACCTGCATATTAAATGCTGCTTTAAACTCGACCCAGGTGATCTCTTTGGACCTCTTAAGCCAGTATGAGACTGTTCTTGTTTGAAACTTCAGCATGGGCCAAGTCACTATGGAACTGTGAGGAAGGGTATTTGTTTGCTCTTTTAAGGAGAACAAGCAAACATTTCAGACATCTTCAAGTACTATAACAGACTGTAGCTCTTTCTTTCTCTGTGAAGTCCCCAAAAGTCTTAAAGCTCATGCTTAGCCCCTAATAGCACATAATTTGCCATGTATGTTCCAAACAGATACTGGAAATAATGAAGTTGCCTTTAAGGGTACTTTGTGATGCAGCCTTTTCTTGAGTCTTTATTTTGGACTCCATCCACTGTTAGGCACTTGCATGACACTGAGTCAAAGATGCTGTTTTTGTCAGTCATAAGCAGTATTTTCTTAAAAGCAAATGAAGCAAATATTGGTTTTAAAGAAGTAGTGTTTGCTGTCTTTCTGATATATAATTATTAAGACTTTCAGCTTTCTTTCGCAGTCCTTTTGTTCTTTTATATTCTGCAGGGACAGAATTGAACTCAGCTAAATGTTGAATCTGAATTATTATTTCTGTCTGTCATTGTTGAGCTCTGTTCTCTAAAGATTGGGGCTTTTTAGTGGAGAAATGATTTTTGTATTTAATTAACTTTCCTATGTATTCACAGTAAATATCATTTTGGAATTTATTCCTTCATTCATTTACAGTTCTTCCCTTCTAATTGAACACTAATCTCTAGTAACTTTATTGGGAAAAAAACCCAGTTGAACATATGACCAGCTATTCTGTGCAAACAAATATTTTCAACTTTCTTAAATACTTTAAGTATTGTTAGCTGTTTAAAAACGGGCTTTTTGTGTCTTTACATATCAACCAATTAGACAGAAACATTAATTTTGTGAGGACTATTAACTGACTACTGGTTGTAGTAACCTTGGGAAAGCAACTCTGGTACTCTTCTTCCTGGTTCTACTCCAATCTCTTTGTGCTCAGACAGCCTTGCTGCTCATAAATTTAGTAGATGCCGAGACTGTATGAATAAATAAGATTTGGCAGGCTGTCACCTGGAAGCGACAGGACTATTTTTATTGCTTTGCTCTGGTTCTGCCAGAGGTTGACCTTGAGCTTGTGAGTAGTTTGGGATGCTATATACTGAGCACATGTGGTTTAAAATAGACAATATGGAGCTTAAGGTGAATTCAAACCAAATTTTATGTTGGTTTATGTTACAGCTTATCAAAACACTTAAAATTTCTGGCATTCTATTCCACACCAAAATAACACTGCTTTTAGAGAGTTTTATTTCAGATTTTGTGGCACAGAATATGTAACATGGTGTAGAAGAGAAAGCAAGAACTTTATTTTTGCTAGACAATGAACCTGCATGTAAGTACAAACTTTGAGTGCAAGTTTTCATAACTGTTGAGGGAAAATGATATTTGAAGATCAGGTATTGTATTACAGGCTATCATATCTAGTGGAGAGTAAACGATTTACCTAATTGAGCCTGTCTAAGTGCTGGATTTCACACTGAACTTAAAATGATGACACAGATAAGGGGCAGAGGGAAGAAAAAACATCTGCAGTTGTAGGGAAGGTAGAATAGCAGCTTCTGATACAAAAAAGTGTAAAGATGTTGGTGGGATACCTTCCCTGTTGTGAATATAAGAAAAGGGAGTAGATAACCAAAGAAAGGAGTAGAGGAAGTAGATATTCCCCCTCTCACTGGCTTACATAACTGAGGAACACATAGGAATTGAAACTTCTTCATCTGGGGAAAGGGGGTTGGGGAAATACTACTTGGGTATTTGGATATGCCTCTGGCAAATCTTTATTTCTAAGTATGTAAACACAGGAGCTACCTGGATAATCTTTACTTTCAGTTGAAGAATCATGTTAGAAACAATTGAGAGCAGCTTCTCCTATCTGCTTCCTCTCCTTTCTGCAAACTTGCCTTTTTAACTAATCAGTTAATTCATATAAAATGCTAATGAAGCATTATACATGCTATGTTTAGATCTCTTCAAACTTGACCCATTAATAGAACAGTATGAGCTGCATAGAAAGACCAAACTACTAGAACCAGCAACATAACTGGCCATGAGTAAATTCGTAATTCCAAACAGCACTTTGTGTATACTGAAGATCTTTCTGTAGGTTGATAAAAGTCTTTTGAAACAACTTTAGAAAGTTTGCTCACTGACATGTTTTCCTTTGGCTCTGCTCTAGTCTTCAGACAGAGCTTCTAGCCAGGAACTTGTGACCTTGCTGCTGCTGTGATGGCAGTTTTGAAGCTTAATTCAAGACTTTGGTGGCACTGGGTCCACTGAAGTTAATTATGGGGAACTACTGTGTGAAAAAAGACAGTCTCCTTCCTTGTTTCGGCATAACATTTATTGGCTTCCTGGGATGAGGAAAGATCATAATATATTCAGGTCACTCCAGTGACATAGCAGCTGTAAGCTTAACTTTTAAAAGTTTGATTTCAGCTGTGAGTTTTTATTGGCAATTGATGGTAGCTAAAGAATATGATTTAAGTTCTCGCCCTCTGCAGGCTTGTCTTCTTTAATTTGTACTTATTGAGATAAGACGACAGCAGTTTAAATTCCAAAAAAAGTGCTGGCTTGGAGTATTGCACATAGTTCACTTAGAAATGACCTAGTTCTGAAAGACTGTAATAATTTCATATGCAATGCCAATATTCTGTCTTCTGTCCCAAACTGCTTTGCAGAGATTGTTTTTTGTAGAGAGAAGTTAGAACTCTTGTATATTATGATCTAGATACTGGAGCATTCTGCCACTAAAAATGTAAAATTCCTCATTAAAAATCCCAAACCACCAACAAAAATCCCCAAACCAAAGCAAGCCTAAACCACCACCGACAAGAACAACCCCTTACGCACCCCCTCAAAAAACCCTAAGAAACAACAAAAACCCCCAACAAAGGAACAAGACTGAACCCTCAAACCCAGACCTATTCATGTATGCAGAGTCCATTTTACACTGCTCGGAAGTTATGGTTAGGTGAGAAATCAAATTCAGTTTAGCCTAGTGTAAGACAGCCTCATGGCGGTGTTCACATTTTTTATTACAACAAATGTTGCGTCTTTTTTCTTGATGGGAGCCTGTTTTCTGATATAATGCCAAACATTTTGCAGCCCCTGTTTTCTAGACACTTGGTGCAATTCTTTTTACAATAGGTTATTTTCTTGTAACTCTTTTTCCATTTATTATGACAAGGTAGTGAGAATGAGGAGAGTGCATACAAGTAGTAAAATTCAGATCTAATAAATAGAATCCACGCATAGGGATAGAAATGCACTAATTTCTGCAGGGTAGCCTTGAGTCATACAGCAGATGTTAGTTATATGCCATCAGTGAACAAATAGCAGTAAGTTCTTTTGGAAACAAGTGTGTTCTTTACTAGTGTATCAAAGAAGTTAAGAATGTGAAAGTGAAATGAATGGGAAAGTGGGGCAGAGTGGGAATGAAGAATGAAAATATTTCTTCTGGAATCTACTTCATATGTTGTTTCCTGTTACTTTGTTTCATTGTCTTTCTTTGAGTGAGTGAGGGCAGGAAGGGAAAATAATCACTAATGATTAAGTGAGAGTTGATTGGTGGGAAGTATGACACTTGGTCTTTTGAAGATAAGAGGAGCTAGACAGATGAAGGAACAGAAAAGTAGTCATTTTAAGCCTCCAATGAAGGTACAGGTTCAGCTTCGATTCTCCAGAGGGCTGAGTAGTCAAGGATTTTGATGCATAAAATTAGGTGAAGAAAAAGCTTTCATAGGACATTGTTTGTTTTATTTTTGAGGCAGAATCATAGGCTGAAGATACTACTTACCAATAATTTCTGCTCGTAAACAAACTAATTAGAAATCATAGCAAATTAGGTGAAAATGCGTCATAAATTGTAGTAGAATATATGGCAATCAGATGAAAAGTGTGCATATACTTGCATTCATCATGAAGGTGAAAAGTGGTTATGAAACCAGGAGGATAAAACATATGGACTTGTGAATACAGAGGTGTAGAGTGGTTTTATTGAAAAATTTATGGATTGGGTTTCCTTTATGGTACATCTGAAATTTAATTGGAGACAAGTTATGACTGCAAAAGAGTCCTGCAATCTGTAGAAGTCTGTCATCACAGCTGGAGGTGGTAGCCTGCTTGAAAACTGCTCGACATGAAATTTCTCTGTCACTTTTCTCACATGCATTTGTCCTCTGAACCAAATTCAAGAACATTTGTTAACTCAAGTCTTCCATTATGCTCATTTTATTTTCCAGTATATGATTGCTTTGCACTGCTGTGCTGTTCTCCAATTCAATTTCTTTATTTCTTGAGAAGAAACCCTAACTTTTGATCCAGTTCTGCCACTTAGTGACTTGCAGAAGACATCAGCATTTTTCAAGATTCAGTCTTAAATCTTGTCTTGCTCATTGTACCCTACATGACTGGTAAATGTGGGAGCTAGAACTGAATATACAAATATCAAGAATAAACTGAGGTAGAACTCAGTATGGTGAAGTACTAGTCAACTATGGAAAAACTATTTTGCTTTTGTTTGATAAATTGACTGGTGATACCAACTCCCTCACATATTGATTCTTATCTAGTCGTATGCATCAATTCTTGTCAAGTCATTAGATATTTGAATCTATCTATGCAGACAAAAATCCCATTCTGTATTGGAGCCAAGTTAGCATTAAAAGTGAGGTGAGCATTGGGTTCTTTTCTATGCACAGTAGCGTTCTATATTTTTGATAGAAATTAGGAGTCTTACAAAGAGACTGTCTCACAAAAACTCCTGTCCTCAGAAAGGAAAAATGAAGTTTTAATACCCCCAAAACAAGCTGCAGATAGAAGTCAAGTTATTCCTACATTTGATGTGACAAATGCGTCAAATATTTTTTTGGTTGTTTTGTTTTTTGGCTTCGGGTTGGTTCTTTTTTGCAAAATACACATAGGTTTTAAACTCATGAATGTATTTCACTTCAATCTTCAATTTGAAGATTGATCTATTTTTAGCTATTTGATCTGCATAAAATAGCTGTATCATGAATGATGCTTCTGGTATTAATGACTTGTCTAGATTTGTCTAATGTAGTTTCAAAGCAGACTTCCTTTCAGCTTACAAACCTTTCAAGAATGGCTTGTACTTTTGGCAAAACGTTTTTTGCTTTCAGCTCTCCCCATACGTGTTTTTGATCATACTCTGTTCTGCCAACAGTCTCAGCTGCTCTTTGGGGCTTACAGCCTCTGCTCTATCCAGCAGGGTTCACAAATGTGCGCTATTTGTTGAGCTATGCTATTGCACTTCCCCAGCAGGCTCACTGAAACTGTACAAAATGCATTCTGTGCATTAGACTAGTAAAATAAATGTTTTTTGTTTTTTTTTTTTTTGATGTGTTCATGGAACCTATATCCCAATACACCACAGCTTCATTTAGAAGTGGAGAAAATCCATGTACTCAACCTTACTCAGCAGTTATGATTGGAAACCAATTTTATTGTGCTCTAATATGTATTTGTTTTAATCTGGATCTAATTATGATCCAAATCCCTGAAATCAGTAGAAATCCAGAAACTTGAAAACAAATAAAATTAAGGGGTTTTGAAACGCATCCACAATAACTTGATTCTGTTTGTATTAAAACATGAATTGAGTTGCCTTTGTAGTGTAACCAGGCAGTATGGCTTTAGCACTGATTGCTACCCAGGATTTTCTGTCTTCAGCAGCAGGTGTGCCAGGAAACTTCACAGAACCTGGGTCCTGCATTTTTTTCTTTCCATCTTTCAGAATTGTTTTGATTTTTTTTTTTCTTTGCCTTGTGTGATATACCGTATTCATACTCTTTTTTTCCTATCTCCCATGCAGCTTCAGTCTTCTGAGCTCTTCTCTTGTCACTATATTATTCTTAATATTCAGTGTCCCTTCAGCAGCTGAAAAATGTCAGATAGAAACCAAAGAAAGTTATCTGTCATTGACATGATGTGTATATTCCTGCTGAAATTGGAAGTGTGAAAGTAAGATGAACTACCAGGAAAGAATGAGGTACAAAGAAGTTAGTTAACAAATTTCAGTCCAGCTTTTGTTTTCTGCATGTTCCATTCAACCGCCACAAATCCAGTGGAGGCTTCATTTGCTGCTGGGCATGGAGCTTTCCTATCAGGAGCTTCTCTCCTTGATGACTTTCAGTAGAGCTCTGGGAATGTATTACAACAAATGAAAAACTGACTCCCACAAGAAGCAGGATTTGGCTGACCTGCAGTTAAAACATTCTCACTTGTAATTTTTTGCTTATGTTAGGCTAGTAGTCTGAAAGTCTGTTATAGAGTACTGAATCAAGCAGGGGAAGAACTCCATCCCATTCTGAAACTGAAAACTAGTTTATTGCTAGGATAAGAAAAAGTAAATTTGAGGACAATATCATGTGTCTTAGGGGCAATATGTCAGGTTTCTTAACTGAGACAAACACCAAAGTACATTCTAATACAGATGTATCAAAATGGTACCTTCATGCTTTCTGATTTGCATATGTAAATATGCAGAGAGTTACTGAAGTCTATGGTGCTAAGGAAGGCAGCACTTTGAACTGGGGGCAAGGTAAAGTCCTTTATGTTTGGTCCTGAACACCCGCAAAAATCCTCATGAAAGTTTGTGTTAGATCTGCTGAAATACATCTGCTTCTGAGCTTTAAGTTAAAATGTAGATGAAAACTCAGAATGCAGCTGATGCACACAAAATAGTGATGGTGAGAAGAATTGTCAACAACCACCAGACAGTCTTTCAGTCTGAGCAGAATCCTTGCTATTTCAGTGTTTTATTGACTAAGCTGGAATGCTTGATAATGTTATTTTAATTTTTATAGAGGCTTAAGTCATTGTTGATAAATACCTTGCTCTGCTGAAAGAAAACTCATCAGAGCTGTGCTCTGTGTGTGCTTTTATGTCTTGCCATTGTGTTGTAGGGAGACTCATAGTCTTCTGGTTTAGGGAACATTTTCATTTTCTTACATGCTTGTCTGCATTCTAGTTATGTTTATTTGGGTGAATGGGTTGTATGAGGATTTAGAGGTGGAATATACACATTAATATTATAGCTATTATGAGATATTTTTGCTGCTGCAAAGTCATTTTAATTTCATGCTTTCGTTCTTGGTGAGCGTGTTGGCTTACCTAAACAGTGGCACTGAAAGTACAAATTGCTGTTTTAATGAGCTCCATATTCTTCTATTAGTAGACCACAATAGGATTGCTGTAGAGATTTCTAACATCTTGAACACAACTTATTGTGCACAGGTATTTATTTGGTAAGAGCTTAGTTTCTGAAATATTGGTACATAATGGCTGATTCCTTGGAGGAAATGACTATAAAAAAAAACCCTAATGCTTGAACTTAGTAACAGATGAATAGTCTTATCTGGTGGGGAATTAAAGCAGTCTAAACAAGTGAAATGAGGTCTTGTTAAATGTTGTCATTATAGTTCTAAATTAACATAATACACTCTGAAAATAACAGGGATTATAACAAAATAATCTGATTTATTCTTGTCTTTCATTTCCATTTAGCTGTAAATTGCTAAAAATAACTCTTTCAGAAAGCTGTTTGTAAACCTTCTGGCTGTTTTTCAGTTGAAGATGTGGTGCTTGGTTTTGAAGGCTTATTTTGCACATTAGTACCAAAAAACATGTGTACCTCGCCCCATGCGGGCATGTGAGTGAACATTTTTCGCGGATAATCTCTTTCCAGGAAGTAATCTGGAATGTGATCTTTTGCTGTACTCACATCCAGATAAAAAGTATTAGAAAAAGATGCTAAAAGTCTTGCTTTAATACATATGGAATTCTTGTGTACCTGGAAAAAAGTAGTATATTCAATACCCTGAGAGAAATTTCCATTTTGGGATTTCACAGCAGCCTGCATATGTTAGTATTGTAGAGTTGATAATCCATACCTGTGATAGAATTGTGGTTTTCCTCATGCCTGTATACTAGGAAACTGAAATACCATGAGAGTGTTTATTGTTTGTTGGTTTGGTTTTTTATCAAGGACAGGCAAGATTGCAAAGACAGTCTTCTGGCTTCAAGATAGAGCTTTGTCTCATTCTCTGTGAAGTAAATAATTGTCTATTTCTGCCTTAAGGTAATGTTCAATTTGTCTGAATAGGGAATAAGATTAGCTATCCCTTTCCCTTGGGGAAGGCTCATCTGCACTGTGTTTGAGCATGGACCCATTTGGACTGCAGTTTGAGAGCCTCTGCTCAAAGCAGAAGCACAATACCCCTTAGGGAGAGATCAAATCCCTTTTAGGATTAAATATGGGACACATACTAGACTTGATCTGTCTGCCTCCATGCTTGTAGCGCTCTCATACTGCTGATCTTGGACAAAAAAAAAAACACTGCCTGTTATAGTTTTTGTTTTTTTTCTCTTAGAAGGGCCTCAAAGCCAGAGCTTGAAAAACATGCTTTTTATGTTTTAGCAGGGCAATTTGTGGGGCTACAAAACTACAGTGCTGTAGTTTTACTGCTGTGGCTAAATAGTGTTAGATTATAGAGTTAGTGAGGCTTTAGACTCCTGTTCACTTTGCATTTTTGCAGGGAAGTACAGCTATATCAGTTAGATTTTTCTGAAGGAGCATAAGGGGAAGTTTCAGGTTTTTGGAGCATTCAATACCAGTTCTGTAAGTTCACTTCAAACAGCCTTTCTTAGGCCATATTTTTGCCATATTTCAGTTAGATGAGATACTACAGTCGAATCCCTTTGCCATAGGCTGGTTGGATTGGAAAGGAAGTTGTTCTTGCAAAGCCAGTGGGGCTCTGAAGCTCTTTCTCTTACCTTGTCTGAAAAGACTGTGTTCGGTTACTGCCAGGATGGCAAAGCCGTCAGTTGGAGATTTCTAGCTGAGTTATTTTTCCTCCGTGAACAGTTATTTTACATGGCCTCCAGAGGCAGGACTGTAGTATGAATACTAATGGCAGCTTGCCTAGAAAATTTCTAGTTGTTTTTTTTTTCTCCCCACTGTTTAAGTAGGTGGACAAATGGAGTAAAACTCTGAATACAGCAGTATCACACTTTATCTGTGAGTGTCTGTGACAAGTGAGGATGAACAAAAGTGATACTAATACTGTGCTGCTAGAAATGAATAGACTTCAGATAAACTGAACTACCAAATCAAATCCTCGTTCAAACTACAAAGAGCCAGAACTAGGCAGATAGCTGTGGTACCTACTAAAGCATACTCCGTGGTCTGTATTTGCACCTCACAATTCGGTGTTTTGCTATGTTATTAGTAGAACTACTTCCTTTGGAATGTTGTGGGTGAGCTTGTTTCACTGACACTTCATGTCATTGTTATGGGAATAGGGAATTGGCTGTCCACCCTCTGTTCAATAATTCCTTAACCCAAGGCAACTTCATCTGCAGTTTATTGCCTTAGTTTACCTTGTGATATTCCACAAAGGGATTAATATCACTTTCTTCAATTACTGTTCACTGTCTCCACTGAAACTAGTTACTTGAAATAGAGGGGGAAACCATCTTTTTTTCATCTTTTCTTGGTGTATTAATTTTTTGGCAAGATTTATAGAAAAGGTCCATGTATGCTGCTGCTTCTAGACAATCAACTTGTATTCCATTTCTCCAACGCTAAGCCCCTTGAGCAAAAGAAATGTCATTGGCATTATTTTAATTTTAAATAACTGTCCCCTAATCAGAACAGGCTAATTTACTTTTTAAAAATGTTGCTCAGAAAAGAAAAAAAAAAAGTAAACCAAATGCTTTTGTAACACATTAATATGCCATCTATCTTCCTGTGGGATTTTGAGCATACTAGAAGATTCTCCACCGTTAACAATGGACCTGGATAGCTGTCACACTAAGTACATGATTGTTTTAAAAAACTGGTTTTCTGTTGTAGTTCCATCTTTGAGGACAAAGCAATGTGTTTGAACATTTGTTACTGTTTGTGTGTACAGCAGCCAGTGCTTTTTATCAGTGGTGCATATGTTTTCCTGTATTATGTTTGTATTATCAAGGGTTAACAAGCTGGTCATAGAAACATAGTTCCATTTATTCTCACTTTGTATCATCTCTCATCTGTTTTAGATTAGCTACAGATACTGTACTATAAAAGGCAACGCTCTGTCAAAGGCTAGAAAGGATTATGAATGGAACTTTCTCATGGGATGTCAGTAGGTGGAGCTAGAAAACAGGAACAAATGCTAAATTTTCCAAATCAAACAGGTATTTTTCAGAAGTGGCTGCCATTGGAATCTTAAGAAACGTGCTTCAAAAATAGTGTTTGAGAAGTTTTTCTGAAACTGGTGTGGTTGAAGTCACATTTAGCCCAGTAGTTTTAATGAATCTTAGTATGTGTGGAATGATTTGCAGATTCTGGGAGGATGGGTGTAAGCGTTAATCCTCAAACTCTTAGGATCAAACAGCCTAACAGCTCAGGATATCAGTGTAAAACTGTGAAGATCAATGATGATCATGAATCAACCCTCAAAGGGTTTTACAATGGGAATTTATATTGAACTGTGTCAATAGTTAGTGGCTCTTCAGTTGGCAGATATGGAAAGAACTGTAATTCATTGGTACTGTTTTCCTTGAACTTACTCTTCTGCTTGTGGGTATTATTGTTCATTCTTTACATCATCACTTGTTTTGGCACAGTGAATTTGTCTTAGCTCGTAGATTGGTGTTTCTCTTTTTTTCTTCCTTTTCGACCTCCCTAATATACTGTCTTTGTGGTTGGTCTCACGTAAAGGTGATCTTTGGAAAAGAGCATGTTCATCTTCCTACAGTCTAAGCAGAGCCTGCAATTCTTAAGCTGTTTCTTAAAGTGACATTTCTTTGTGTCTCACTTCTTATTTGTCTATTCTGTTACTTAGCTGCCAAAGGATTTGCATCATTTAAAGGAAAACAATACGAATCTCAAAGCTTCTTTGAGACTGTTGTGACTGATTAATTACATTCAATAACTGTATTCCAATTCTAAAGGCATTTCTCCTACTTGTCAGTAATTCACTGCATCTTATTTAATAAGTTTTCCTTATTATTCCTCTGAAAACTGTTTAGTCATAAAATATTTGTAATTATAACCTTGACGTTACAATTAAAGTCATGTTAATGCTTCTATAAATAAAACCTTAAATTGCAAGTAGGTAAAGTTTATATTTAGCTCTAATTTTTCATCATGAGATATAGATACAAAGGGGAGGAGGGGAAAAGACCCAAGCACTAAAATATATCCATTTTAAAAAGCTGTCTTTTGAAAGTTCAGTAGACTTGAGTTTTCCCAGTATTGTTCATATTCTAGCTTTCATAGAGGAATGAGATTGAGTTACTACAGTTTTTCTATCTGCAGATATTTGTTAGTACGCACTTATTCTGATGTCTTTGTGTTATATAACAATGAACCTGCAATATTAAACCAACAGACCCAGATTTTAAATGCTAACATATTTAGTGCATTTCTCTCATGGAAACAGTCTTCTGACCATACAGTGGCTACTTCAGTGAGTCTGTGAAATGCTCATTATTGTGAAACATTTTGGAGGGTACTCATATTTGATATGAGCAGTAGGAGCCCGGCTGATAGCTAGCAATTAATTAGTGAAACACCATATGTTAGCAGCCACGCAGCAGATGTGTGTGTGTACATGGCAGAACAGAGCAGAAAATTCTACAGTTGCAATTCAAGCAAGAAAAAAAAGGCTAAACTAAGCCAGGACCCCAAATAGGAACTTTGATTTATTTTCAAGTAGCTTTCTGAATGCTTAAAATGTTTATATTTTTAGTGTGGTTATTGTGGGTTAATTCTATTTGTGTGACTGCTAGTGGTTTCTGGTTACAGGATAACTGAGTTCTCCTTTTTGAATTTCCACTGACTGAAAGCTCACATGGCAAAACCTCTTGTGTCATGCAGTAATTTTTCCAGGTGTATCTGTTAAGAAAGCAGAATGGACTTTTTAACCTAGGCACTAAAACACTGCTTAGTTCTACATACTACTCATAAGTATTGCTAAACTATTCCTTCAAATGAGGTTGTATTTTTCTTGCTGTAGAAAGTGATTGTTAAGAATATCCTTTAAACTTGGTGAACTTGATTCTCAAACTGCTGTTACTGTTTCAAATCACCTCAAATACTGCCAAATCCAACCAGACAAGAGATGGAGTCAGTAGCAAGGCAGATCCAACACCTAGATTAAGTTTAAATACTAAAAGGCAATATTACTATATTCTATTTTAGCAACAGTCTGCAAGAAGTGAGTGTTGAGAGATCCCATAGAAAATATGTAGGCAAAACAGAATTGTATGTGGACGGATAATTACAGCCTGTGGATGTAGCTAACTAGTAGCTTCTCCATAGAAGTTCAGTTTTGTTTTAAGAACACCATTATGTTTTAGCTCCCCCAAACTTTGCTCATAGAAAACTTTAGCGTATTTCAGGCACATGGAAGATGCAGTTCTCCCAGATCTTGCAATTTTAGGTGAAAGTCAAGCAACTGGAAATCACAAGCAGAAGTTTGAAACAGGGTCAAGAACAGCTCCAAGAAAGCAAATGGCTCATCAAAGCATATGAATAATAGAACAGGACATTATGTTCCTGAAATATTATTCAACGGCCTTGTGATAGACCAGGTTTGGCTTTTTTTTTTTTAATACCAATGGATTTCGTACATTTAAGTAAGCAAACAGAGAAATATCTTGGAATTCTGTAATTAACACTGCATAGAAATGTGTTGCAAGAATTTCATGTGCCTTTTACAAAAGAGAGGTAGGCTATCTCAATTGATTTCAGGGAATATTATGCCTGTACATACAACCCTGGTGCCATGCTGTTATCTTCCTACTCTGCAGTGAATCACTTTTCCCTTGTCCCTAATCTGGCTATTCTACTACTCTGTCTTCTCTCTATCTCCCAGTACACTCTCAGTTTCTTGTCAGTTAGGTTGAAAAAATACCTTGTGCAAAGAGTGGTATTTAAGACTGGGTAAATAGATGGTTGATCTGGCATATAGACAACTTAAATGAACATAATCAAGTTGTTGCCTTCTTAAAAACAGGAATCGTACAGCCAACGATATTGGGTATTTTTCTTGTTTTCAGAGTTTGTCTTAGAACCTACATCTTCAACTTTTTGTCTTTTCCTCAAGGTCATGCACGGTCTCTGTCTATTCTTTTTCTGTTGGATAAAGAAGCCTTTTTTTGTCTGTTTTATCAGTGGTTTGCTTCACCAATGGTGGAGATACCATCAAGGGTTGCATACTCCTTAGCATGGCAATGCTGTGGGTTTTCACTGGACATGAATTATTAGTGTTTACCCCGTCAGTGTAAGCAGTACAAAGTGAGAGATCAGGATGTAATCTGTAGTCTCTCAGAGAGCTGCTTGAAAGACAAAATTGTAATTTTGCATTACACAAGTGTAAAAAGAGTGAGGTGATGTGTATGGAAGGATTTGTTATTGTTAATATGTAGTGTTTGTATGATTAAAATTCCTTAAGAATTAGATGAGAATAATGTTTTGCCGCCTCATGAGTCAAAAATTAAGTGGAGCCAATGTATGGTGTGGGGAGCCTTTAACACAAGGAATCTCAATAACTGAAGATTAATATGTTAGTGTTTCCTGTGTCATGTATCATGTCAGTTCAGTAAGCTAAATATGTAGTGCAATACAAGGCTAATACCAGTAGGGGTCATGAAAGCAGGAATAAAAACATGAAAAATGCCAAGAGACTTAGGAAAAGGTTATCTGTGAGGGTTAAAAAATAAGGGCTGGAAAGCAAATTGAACAGAGAAAGTGTGGAGTACCAAATGAAATTCAGTAGCTCACATGGGTCTGTAATATCCATCACTAACTACAAACTTACTGAATGTGTCACTATCTCGGAAAGATACTAAGCTACGAGTTAGAGGTTTTAGGTGCATCAATATGCACCATAAAATTATCTGCTAATAAGATGTAACTAAATCATATATTGGCTTAAAGTACATTCAGGGAGGTATTTCAAAAACCAAAAGCAAAGTGCCATTCATCCTGATAAGAAGTGGCAGTCTTTTAATAAAGACCAAATCTGAATTCAAAGGAAAAAAGCCAAAATCTGTGGAGGTAAATCCTATTTACTTATTCAAGCTTCTCTTTTTGAAATATCAGCATTTATATATGCAAAAGTTTCATGATAGTATGCAGTAAAATTATATTCATTTGGTTATTAAATCATGTCAAGTACTTCTATTGGAGTCTGGGAAGGTTAACCTTCATTAGGAAGCTGTTAAATTCCATTTAATTGTCAAGAGGAACTTTCAGTAGTCTGCTTTATGTAAAATATATCAGTCTGTATGCACAATGTGAGGAGGGCAAATAAAGATATAGTTACAAGGAAAAAAAAATAAAGTCTATTTATCAATGTAAATAGTTTGACAGCAAAGTGCTACTACCTACATTTGTTGCCGTTATTACCCTACATTAACAAAAGCTGTAAGTCCCTTGGATGTGAAGGTGGGATAATTTTAAATACCAAAGGCAATACAAAGCAATTCCTCTACTTTTTCTGATTTAAATGGTGCTGCAGTTATTTCTTTAGAATGAAGTCTAGCTCCATTAGAGACAAATCTTTAGTTTTTGATGAAACAGCTGTTGATCAACCTGAAAAGATTAAGCCAAATGTTTAAAACTCATTTGTTTGTGTTTGCAGGTCCATGGGTTAGTATGCTTCTAGTTTGGGTCCCATTGTTTTTGTTTTCTTTATCAATGTTTAATCATTATTATTGTAGGTAACACTGTCCTCCAAAACTTAGAAGTTCGAGGCTTTGGCATGTTTTAACCAGTGTTGAGAAAAACAGTCCCCATTTTTTAAGAAAGATTAATTTTAATCTACTGAAAAGTGGAAAAAAAAGAAAATTAATGGTTTTTTCCCTCCTCATTTGTGGCACCAGTGCTGTAAATAGGAAATCTGAGTCATTAGAAGATCTAATTGATTCTACTATAATGAATTAGACTTGCCTAATTGCTCTGACACTGGATAGGAAGAGAGGAGCTTGCTGTTCTCTTCCATAGTCTTTTTTCAGTTCTACTGGACAGGCATAAATGGAAGTATACTTGGACTGTAAAAAATTATCTCTTGATAGGTATAAAAAATTCTTCCTCTGGTAAGTCTGCTGTATTGTGACAAGCAGAATCAGTTGTAAAAGCTTGTAGACAAATGACAGATATCAGAGATCTATAAATTTATAACTACTGCTTTTAAAGAAAAACAAACAAAAAAACCCCCCCCAAAAAAAAAAAAACCAAAAAAAAAACCAAAAAAAAAAAAAAAACCCACAAGAAAACCCAACCAATCCACTAGTACTTTTATAATGAGAGAGTCAAGGTGACATGTATCATGATTAGTGTAACAATAATTCTGAGAAGAAATTACTGTGTGACTGGGAATATAACCTGTAAGTTGAGCACTGATAAAATCCAGAATTAAACTCCAGGTATTGTCCTGATTGAAAATGAAGCTTGTCAACTATTTTATAGGCAAGAAAGTTGCCCATTAGAAGTGGGATAAATGTAGCAGTGTTCATAGGTGTAAGTCACTTAGAGTTAGGGCAGCAAGCATTCGGGTGCTTGGTCAGCTGCTCGTGTCTGGGATCTTTTCTAACTCTCACTTCTCAAGCAATGCCTCTATTCTTTCCATCATGTATATCTATATTATCCATACTGGAGACGTTGTGAAGCAAACAGCTAATTCCATCTGAGTGTGAGAGAAGAGGTTTTACAGAATGATTTTAGTTGTAAATACTTTGGCTAGGTAAAACAATGAAGCATGAGAAATGCTGACTGATAAGCCTTGACATGAACAATGATCAAATCTGCCATGACTGTGATTTCTACTATGTGTGGACTCATTGATGTGCAATCAGGAGTGTGCTCCCATTGCAGCATTAGCACAATTCAGCTTTGAAAAGACAGTTATTCATAAGATACAAGTTATTGAAGAACAAAACTTTTCATGCCAGTTCTTACAGGACTAAATACTTAAAAGTCTAAGCAGTTAATACTGTTTTATAACAGTGACGCATTCCCACTGCCCTATTAGTATATGCCTTTTAGCTTTACCTATTTCAAGAACATGTAATAAGAAGTTCAGGCCACTGTGCTTTTGACATTTATTTATGTTTTTGAACTGCATATTTCATTAGGTTTACAAGGAACTGTGCATTCACTTTCTGTCCCTGTACTCAAGCTGTCTGCCCTTTTTACCATGCTCCAGCAATAATTTATTACATTGCTATGGGTTCTGCATTTTAGATTTCTACTGCCTGAATAATATTTAGGTAGTTGCCCCTCTGCCTCTGCACCTTCACTGGAATAATGCATATGCTCCAAGTAGAAGTGATCAATCCACGTATTAGTCAGAAGGAAAGTTTTCAGTTGTGAACAGGAGTAAATCCCGAAGAGACAGTCAGTCAGACAGTGGAAAGGTAACCATCATGGTGGGGGTGTTATTATTTTTTGGCACCTCTCAGGTAAGCAACTTGAGAACTTCAGAGGTCACAGACCAGTGCTAAGCTAAATGATCTGAATTAAGCTGGGAGGTAGAGGTTTGGGGAGATGCCTAGAGATACTCTATTCAACAAATTGCTTTAAAAAGTTTTGAACCAAAAAAACATTTCATGGACTAAAATATGTGGGTGAGAAAAGAAAAAAATACTGCCAGAGGCATACTGCAGGACCTAGTGAGACTTTCCATAGATTAACATCACGTTTTGTATAATCTTGGAGATGTAAATTTGAGCTGACAAACAACTTACTGAAATTGGAAATGCCCCATGTCTCACTGGGAATAGCCAGCATCAAATTAAGTCCCTAAACAGAGTTCTAAATTCCTTTCAATGGGTTCACATGAAAAAGGAGAATCACAGATTTGTATATAAGAAGATACAAAATGATAATAGAATTGTAGTTTCCATTAAAAAAATGGATACAGAAGCACTTCATCAAGCAGTTCTTTATGGTGCAGCCACTATGGTGTGAGGAGCTTTGAGCTAAAGTTGACATGATTATTGCTCAAGTTTTTCTCCTCTGCAGTGTTGAATAAAATTTTCTCCATCTATTTAATTCTTCTGGTTAAAATCTTGCCCCTAATTGCTGATGTAGATTGTGTATTGCATTGGATAAGGTTTTGTCACCCTTTTTGTTTGATTTTCCCTTTGGTTTTCATCAAAATGTTAAAATAAAAAAACCAAACCCACCATCAGAAAACCTCAACCCTCCTTATTTCTCAAAATTTGATTGCTAATCCCTCTCAGATAAATTCTAATCAGAGTTTTCTGATTTAAAGAAGATTCACAGTACACTGTGTCACAGAAATATGTAAAATTTAGTATTAATATCAGTGTTCACAGAGTCTGAAATTTAATTATTCTAACAATATGTTTACGTGAGATCTCAGAAGCTGAAGAAAAGGGGAGTGAGTAACCTTGCACTAGCTGTAAAATTAATTCATACTGAAAGATACTATAACTGATTTAAAAAGATATCAACTGCGTAACAAATCAAATAAACCCAAGCTAGAAATGCTTTGTACTGAACTTAGTATTTGCACTGAAGTTTTAGGACTAATACTGAGAAACCAATGCTTGTATTTTGAAGCACTTGAAAATGTGAAGCATATTTCAGGAAGGGGGAACTGGCTTATGAATGGTATACACCCTGGGGAGTATGTTTACACAGCAGAGGATAGGGTGCTGCAAGTGATTGCAACAAATCTGAGATATCCAACAAAGACTGGGCCAGATTTTGTCTTTCTCGGGCAAAGCCTTTATCGTGTTAGAGACCAGAGCAGTTGGTAAGTTAGATGTTGCTGAAGAAATGAGCTTTTGGAAGGAAAGAACTTGGAGTACTTAGTGGCTTAAATTTATATCACGAAAGCAGGTACAATAAATTAAAGCAAATAAAAAAGGAATGTGTAGATTCGTGAGGATGTTCTTGGAGTTACAAACCTCCACCTAAACAATATTCACATTGAGTTAATGTTTTTAAGGAGGGTTAAAAATAGGAATGACAGTACAGAGTGAGTCAGTGCAAGCCAACAGGAAAAGTAGATGATCCACCCTTAAGGGGCATGAAATTGGCTATGACTTGTGTCTGAAATACTGAGCTTATATTTAAACTCTGATTTTAATAGGGAAAACAATGACAAGAAGTTGAGCATTTAGGATGCAGCCGGACACCTACTGACCTTGAAGAAATCGTGCTTATTTATTTGAATGTATGCTGAACTAGCCTCAGGGGAAATACAAGGAATTAAAAAAGGAAACATGTATGAAATGTAGCCTGTCAGCCTGGGGATATGCATATGAACAGGACAGGACCTAGTTTGTCAGCTCACTATGCATCTTTCTCCCGTATTGACCATTTAGATCCTTAGTTACCAGATATAATGAAGTAAATAGGACAGTGTGCTTGACAAATGAATATTGATGAGGAAATGACTCATGGCTTTTAACTTTTTATAATGAGGATAAAGGAGGGTTCCTGTATTCATAAAGGTATTATGCAACTTCATGCTGTAGTGCAACTTCCTGATGATAATGCTCTTAGAGGAACACCACCAGCTGCTCTTGAGAAAATTGCCCTGCTTCTAGTGGCTCCCTTACTGTATTTTGACTACAGTTGAAACTCAGTAAAATTTACATGGTTATCAGTTGTGTGTTTTTCAGCTCTGCACAACTTCTGCCTGGAAAAATAAAAATAGAGGACTTAAAGACAATAGCTGAATTTAAAAAAAAAAAAAAAAAAGAGATGCTTTTCTCATTGCTTCAGATGGAAGTTGTGTAGGACTCCTTTCTCCAACAAGGAAAAGAGAAGCTGCTCTTACACTCATTACACAGAAGCACCTAACTTCCTTTCTCATGCAAATGTTGTAAGCAATTGAAGACAGTTAATTTTCTTGTAGTGAGTTATCACAGGGTATGACTGCTAACCATCAGGAAATGAGAAGCTGTGAGAAACTTGTTCTCAAGTAAGTGGCAGCTGTGTAGGGTTTTGGATTTTTCCTTTTTCTTTTTTCCTTCCTTTTTTTTTGTTTTCCTAAATGACAATATACTAAGAGAAATTTACTTGCTGCCCTTGTGAAATTATTCCCTAGATGTTCTGACTTCAGTTGTATGTTTTCAGACCAATATTGCTAATCAAGCTATAGTTTAACAGAAGTTAGTTCTTCGACTAAATTTAACTTGCAGAAAGGAAGGGGAAATGCTCAAATCAAAATATACCAGGAAGACTATTCACCTAATCCATGGCTATGAACTACTTCTTCCTGTTATTGACCAGCAACTCACAGGGAAAACCCCTGCAGGTAAGCAGTCTTCCATGAAGCAAGCTATTCCTTACTTGGCTCACAGTCAGACTTGAAAAAAGGCTGTGCCAGCTTGGCCGCCTGACAAACCTCTTACTTTATCGACCATCATAAGATAAATCTCTGAAGCATATTTAGTTTGCAAATGAAACTGGTATTTCATCTCTTTTTGTGGGCATTTTAAACCTTTTATTTTTTTCCTATGTAATAACATTTTCTATTGCTTATGACAGTCATTAATGTTATCTGAAGTACTGCATGTATTTGCTTAAGTTATTCCAAGTCTTTTCCAACCAGCCCTGATCAGGCATGCCTGACTGCCGGGAATGCTGACAAATATCAGTGTCCATGGATGGTTAACTAAGCAATGAGCTATTCATCATCCCAGTGTAGAACATACTGTATCTTTGAAAAGCATAAGAACAAATGTATTTCTCTCCCATGTAATACAGAATGTAAGTTAGATTTGTAGCTGGCCATAGCAGAAATAGATTAATAGATATGGCAAACACATGCTAAACTTTGCTTCAGATTCGGGCAGGAGCAAAGCACAATGGCTTGTTTTCTAACTGAAAACTTCTATTCCACCTGGTAAATCAGTCAGTCAACTGAGGATGACTCATAATGCACCAGGCTGCATAGGTGATATGTTTTTATGTATTATACCTGCAATATAGTACCTGTGACTCTGCCTGCAAATTGGGCAATCTGCTTTTTCAGCAGCTTTATAGAATCCAAAGTATGTGAAAAGATTTCTTTGCTGCTTCATTGGTCTTTTTCTGCAGCACAAGTCTATTTTGAATCTTTCCGAGTAATGATGGTGACTAATAGATATTTCAATAATATCTTTATTTTCTGGATTGGCAGAAATATCTAAGATTAAAAATGAGTAATGAAGTACGTCATTTAAACTGAGAATATGCTCTGTAAGATGGAGACAGTCATGAGAAGTTCGTGGTTTTAGACTGGTGAATTTACTGCTTTAAAAGTGGAAACCCACCTAGGAAAACTTAACTTTTAGCTGAAGGTGTATTTAAAAAAAGAAAAATAAGGTAAAAGAAACCAAACCAAACTACAATGCATTGGAATAGTTGGCATACATTTAAGCTTTGAGATCTTGGTTCCCAACCAACCACACAATAAGAGACTGGTGCAGCTTATAGTAATCTTGTCACTGTGAGTAGACATGCCTACAGTGACGAGTATGTAGGAGATGGCAATGGCGTGGTCAGGTCTTAGAGCAGTAGCAGACCTAAGAAGTAAAGTTATGGGGTCTGTTGAAGATACTGGCTACTCCCTGAATTCAGGGTTATTGACCAGGCTCAGTATCCCGCTGAACAGAAGCATGGGATTGAGTACATAGCTTTTCCATACTAAATTCACTGACCTGTTAATGTGCACACCTTTATGCTAGCTTTCACTGGGTAATTTTTAAAAAGAAAGATTCATTATTATTTTTAGAAGCACTGTATTGACTTTGCTGCAGGCAATGGGTAGAGTGATAATGGCACTGTGTTTCAGGAAAGGATTGTTAGCATTCAGTTAGAGTAAATGATTGCTGTTAGCATTCAGCTGGAATAAGTGATTACTGCCAAGAGACAGCTATCCTGCAAGCTCTTCAGCTGTTCTCTTTCAGTGGTGGTGCATATACTTGAAGAGCCTTCTAAAATCTTGCATTTGGTCTTGCAGAAGAGTTATCAGAATAGCAGATCTCTGCTCTTCTGGAGGAGTGAAGGGTGAAAAATCCCTCTGTGTATTAGAGGATTTGGAATAAAGGAAAAGCTATAGAACTTCAGTGGCCTCAGAAACAACTAGTGCTCTAGGTAGTTGCTTCATAATGAAACAATCACTTATATGTTAATTAAAGGAGAAAAAGATGGTGAGAGGTTAAAGGAGAGATGTTTGCTTGTGACTTTTTAAATGTGATACCAAATGCAATTGGCCACCTACGAGCAGAATTCATTAATGTCAAATTTTATTTAATGTTGGAACAGCAGGAATTTACTAAAAATAATTGGGGGGGAAAATAGAAAAAAAGAAAGAAAAAAAATGGACCGCTTAATTGCCTTCACAGAAAATCCTTCTTCCAAAAGCAGCTATGAATTTAGCAAAAATATAGGTCTTATAGTCACCCAAGGAAAAGGGGAGCAATGGTAGTGCAATTTTAACAAAAAATACAAGATAATGTTAAATTGTCCTATCATGAGACTAGAGAGTCACTTTGTGTTGTCTTATTTGCTGGTAATGATAGCTTATAAAGATTTTGGAGGACACACAACATATAATCACACAGCCCTTTCAGCTTTAATCGTGCAGGTAGAATACACAGTCCTTCGCAAATTGAATTCTCTCAAAATGTACCCCTTTATCTCAGTTTCTAGTGTAAGATTTAAAAAGAGAGGGTTAGGCAAAGGCAGTGGCTATTGTGTGGCAGTCTGCCAGAGGGACAGTGGCTTTCTGCCTGTATTTGTTTGTGTAGAATGAACCTGACTTTTCCAGCAGTATAACCTGTCCAAAGAGCCAGTGTCCAGCTCCTGCCCATGTCTTGGTACTGCTGGTGGTGTGGGACAGAGCCAGACCCAGAGTGATGGCACAGAGCTGTAGGGTGGCTGCTCCCAGCTGCTGCCCATGTGGCTTTAGGAATAACCAGCACTGGTGAGCAAGGCTTTGCTGAGAGCTCTTGGTCTGGTTCTGCCAGCAGGATTTGAATAGTGAAGTCTGCAGCATCACTTACGTGTCCTTTCTATAGTTATGTTGCTCTCTACTTGTACAAATCTGAATCTAGGTCCTGTTTCTTCAACTGTCTTTCTGGAAGCTATGACCAAAACCCCTCAGCTGTGTGGAGCCCTGACATGTAGTAAAAGTAGACTGTTTTGGAACTTAAGTATACCTAACAGAACACTTCAGGCTTGCAGGGGGAAAAGATAGGGGAGAATAATGCAGGAGTTCTTTAATAGTGCAACATATAAAAAAAAAATAAATATATGATTTGGTCTGACAGGAGTCTGTCAAATGTGAGGATTTATTGTTACCTTTAATTGACATAATTACAAAAATGTAATTATGTACACTCCAGTGTGCATGCTCATTTCAATGTTCTTGCACAAGAAAATCTTGCCTGAGTCTTGCCTGTTCCAGCTGTTGGTTTTAAGGTACATATCCCATATTAACTTCCTTATTTTTGTCCTAAGAGTGAAGTTGTGTTTTGTTTTTTTTTTTGTATTTTTGCTTTACCAACCAAAAAACGGTGATTTTTTTTTTTGTGTTTGTTTTGTTTTGGTTTTTAGCACAATGTGTTTATAAAGGAGATGTAAAGGTATCTGGCTAAGATCCCACAAGCATTCTTACTTCAACATCCAGCAAATAGCATTAGGAAGGTAGGGAGAGCCAGCTCATTTATGTAGCTCTACAAGTATGAGAAGGCAAAATTTTAGCTATCATCTTGTGCCTGCTTGAAACTGCGTATAGTTTCTACAAGCAAGGGTGATTGTTCCAAAGCCTTTGTGAATGTGCACAGTGTGTTACACACTGATTGACGTTTTCAAGAGATGACTGCCAGTTATTCAGATTTAATTTTAAGGAAATAAACACCCCACTCCCCTCAGAAAAACCCACCAACAAACTCAAACCCTCCTTTATCTTCACCTTGTAGTTACTAAGAACCCTAATGCAGCCTATGTGGGTGTGCTGTACAGTTGATTTTGAGCCCAGCAATTCCTACACTGAATATGCCTCAGTTTATAGCAAATTGTTGAAGGAATGAGGTGGAGTGTAGAAATTAAGATAGAGTTGTGAGTGAACAGCGCTTCACTGTAATGCTGCCTTGTAGGGTCAGCTACAGGTAGAAATTTTTTTGCATCCTGAAGACAAAAGAATGCTTCAGACACAGGCACTAAAACAGTGTTCACAGAGGCAAGGTCATACCTAGGGTGAGGACTACAGATGCTAGTAGTCTTATCAAAGTGCGCAGATCAGAAAGCACAGGGCCAGAATTGTAAGTGAATGGAGTTAATGTGTCAGCCATGGTGCTTGGTTAAAGCTAGGATGCCTGGGTTGCCTTTGAGGAGGGAGCCAGGCATTCACATTGAACACAGTAACTTTTTGGAGGGTTGTAACATAGTCCTTTAATTGCTTTTACAGAATAAGTGGCACTTCTTTCAATATTTGGTTACCACTGCTATTCCTGCTGCTGTGTTTACCCCCTCCTGGTTTCTGTCTCCTAAGCTGGGAAATATAACTCTGTGTCTATAAATAGCTGGGAAATATAACTCTGTGTCTATAAATAGCTATTATTCATTGCAAGAATTCAGCTTCTGAAAGCAGTCACATTCCAATGAGTGTTTAAGTGCCAATCTGAGACCACATATCAGCACCTGCTGATCTGAGATTCATTCTACTTTGAAATTCACTGTCTTCAGTAATAGCATGTCAATCAACATATGTTTGAAAACACCTTACAGTCTTTCGTAAAGACAAAACTTGGCACTGTGAAAATTCCTTTAAATGGGTAAATGTAAATACTTGCTGGCTTTAGTAATGATATATTCTTGTATTTGAAATCAAGAATAAAGGCCTTGTCATTTTCCAGAATTCTTTCCTTGCTCCAGAGTTCCAGCATATTCTTTTAGCAAATGTCTATGCTCTGCATTTTTTACTTAAGAAATACTGTAGCTTGGATTGCAAAGTTAAGTCACAGGCAGCTCAGTTTGCGCTTTTGAGATGTGCTGAAGCAGCCATGAATCAGTATTGACTTCGTTTCTCCACTATGGCTTTGAAATGTCTTCTGGAGGGCCATAAGAATGGGCAACAGAAAAGGGATTGGTAATGTGTCTGAGTCATAACTTCTTTCCTAGCAGGCAAACCTTCATTCTGTATTTGTTGCTCTCCTTTTACTCTAACCTTGACCTTTTCAACTGACTATTTAATTCAGGATATTAACAACCTCACTATGTTCCCAGTTTAAGACCTTTTTGTACAGTTTGTTACACAACTGAGGAAACTGACTTAAGGCCTTCTGAATACTTTCTCTTCTGTGTAGGAGCCTGCAGTTTGTTTTTCAAAGAAGCACTCTGATAATCTGTGACAGTTCCTCTCAACTGAACAAATTTCAAACTAGACCTTTCAACTCCCTTGTCTGCTTGCTCCCAAACTAATCCAAATTTTCAGATGCAGTTGGCGTGCTAGTGCCTCAACTCTGCAGCTGCAGCTTGTTCTTACTGGAGGCTCTCTGAAGAGCTAGCAGTGCCTTTTGAACTGTCACAGATTATGCAGGAAAGTGGCTTTGGAGCTAGGGGAGTTTATAATTATGATTTGTTTTCTGCAAACCAACTGAATTTTTTCTTTTGAAAGGTGTCCAAAAGTTACAATCTTGATTTATTTCCAGTGCCTCTTTGCAAATATTTCTCAGCCAGTTTATGATGCAGCGACTGCAAAATGGGCATTCACTGGCTCGTGTGAGTACTGCTTCAGGTGTGCCTGAACCAAGGGTACTCATATCTGCCTGCCAATACTGAATATTTGAATCAGCTGGCAAAGGAGAATTAAGGGCATCAAAAGAAAATAGGTGCCCAGAATTCCATTTTACAAGACATACTGCTCTTTCCATTTGTTTTCAGTATATCCACAGAATTAGTTGTCATTTCAGGAAACTTCTAGGATGTCTTTAATTGCCTTTTTCTCCTGTCTCAAGTGGCAACAGTTGTCGCTCATATTGTTTCGTGTTTCCTTTTAATTTGTTCTCTCCTATCAGAAAACTGACACAGGCACAATTCAGGTGGACATGAAAGACTCTGTTTACTAATGCTTGGAGAAGTCATCTGTGGGATCTCTGTATCTGGTTGTGTGTGAGGACTGACCAAAGTGGTGTTGGCACTACTAGATGCCATGATAAAGTAATTAATCTTGCTTTTGATACAAAACCAGAAGTGTGTTCAAAGCATACTTATGATGGTGAATAGCAGAACATAACTGAAAAACTAGCAGATTTATTTCACCACTGTGAAAGGCATTTTATAAAATCAGCTATTTCTGTAGGCCAGCAGTTCGCAGTGTGTTTTGTGGTTTGCTGTTTTGGTTTTTTTTTTTTTTTTTATTGAGGGGTACTCCGCATTATGATTCAGTTGTCAATTTTCCATTTTCTTTTCCTGTTCTGTATCCTTTAAGGTAGTTTGTTATGTATGGTAAAGTAACTTGCTTGACATAGAGCAGCCCAGAACTGAATGAAGTTGATTTTGTAATTTAATAGATAGTACATGGTTGCCAGTGGTATGTCTGTGTAAAATTGGATTTCCAATTAAAAGTTTGACTGTTTGTTGTTTTTGTTTCATTTTGTTTTGTTTTTTAATAAACATACTTTCTGTTGTTCAATGATAAGTAATTTTTTTTTTTCTCTGGAAGTTCTTGAGAGAGAATGAGGTAAAATCTGCCTTGCAAATAAACAGGGATACAGAGTGAAATGGCTAATGACTCACATAAATATTCAAATACTGAGATTTGAAAATGTAAACTATGTGTCGATGAGAAAACACACCAGCAAGAACTGTCCTGTCCTGTTATGAATGGCGTAGTCTGTGAGCAACACTTATCTGCCTTCTGCACACATTATGAAACAACTTTAACTTGTATGAGGTCTCACAGATGGAAGAATGCAGCCTGGTCTGTATGTGCTTTTTAGATAACTGGGCTATGTGTGGGCAGATAAGAAAAAAGAATGGATGCATCAAAATATTCTAAAGTATCTATCAATTTTAAGAAAATAGGTGTTTTATTTTTTTTTCAATCAAAAAAATCAAAGGTGAAATGTGGTGAGCAGGAGGGCTTCAACATTTTTATAAAACATTTCTTCTTTAGTAATCATCTTGGGCACAAGTTTACTACAAGAATTACTCCTTACTGCAGACAAACAACTGTAAGCACCAAAGAGATTTTTATAGTGACAAAGTGCAGTCCCATTACTCAGAAAATGAGAACTTGGCTTTGCTATTGAATCAAAATGTGCTGACTGGAAAGCTGGCCCCCAGAGTTAGTGAAATGCTTTTAAATACAATAAGTTTTTAAGTGATTTTCTTGTGTTCTAGCATGAAGTGCTCCAGAGAGATTTGCCCGCTTCAATTTAGAAGATTCTGTTTTACTTCTCTTCTTACATGGGAATGGGTTTTATTTTAGCTTATTTGATTGTGAGACATTTGAATTTGACCTACAACTAGCATACTTGAGTCTTCCAATTAAGACTTACAGTAAAATTACATAGTTTGTGATGTGTATGGACACTACACGAGGCATAGATTCAGACTAACTCCATTCCATCTGTACCATCACAGAACTAAGAATGTTGGATGTATAAAGTAATATAATATAAACATGATGTTTTAAGTTGTGTTAGTGTAAGGTGCTAGAAAAGTGACTGAAGCTTTTATTTGTTCAATGAAGAAATTTTTTTTAACAGAAGCCTTAAAACTTGCAATGTCAGATATAAAAATGCACCACTCTGTGAGGCAGCTGAGGAAGAAAAGGTGGTGGTAGTAGCATATCTGTTTAGTAGTTAATTACAAGTGATATATATATATTTATGTAGACAATCTTTACTCTTTTACAAAGGAACTGTGCTTTCAACTCTATTTTATTCCTTAAATAAGGTTATCTTATAGTTGTCTAGAGTGAAGTTCTTAAAGTTATTTAAGGAAGTAATGGGCTGGGATATACATGGCATCAAACTGCACAGTAGCGTTTTCATGGAATAGATACACTATAAAACAGGCGCAGTTCTGACCAAACAGGATTTATGACTGTGATGGTCAGCAAACTTCGTAATAGTTTCTCTCTAATTTGAAATTTACTGCTCTTATCTTGGTTGCTCTGGCTTCCAGATGAGTTCGAAATGGCAGTGTACAGATGTTCTCACAGATTGTCATGTACATTACCTCTTAGGTTATTCTAATGTAGTTAATATGACAAGATCAGTATCAGAGTGTTGATTCCAGAATTCCCTTCCTTATCAGACCAAATACAGATTAAGAAGGTACTCTTATCATAGACAGTATGAGGAGTAGGAAGGTAAAGATGCACTGACTTTACATTTGGATGTTTTAGAATTTATTTGCAACTCATAGACTTGTTGGCAACCAGGTTTCTCCCAGGCAACCGCAACCTCTAGTTCAATTGACCCAGTTTAGTTGGAGGAAAAACAACATGAAATTAATTATCTGTGACTGATGCATCTAAATGTGAATTTGCATATCAGACACCTTCTAAAAGGATTTGCAAGTGGCTGTTTCTATAAGCAATGAGCACCCAGATATTCTGACTTGGGGCATCCCTGATATCTGAGAGCTGCAACTAATTTGCATATTGTTAAATCATGAGATATTTTGCATTAATGAATAAATTTCATCTAACATGTCCAGATGTTATCTGTTCATAATCTTAATGGCTTTGTCAGGGACTCTCAAAAGACAGCTAAGGAAGTGCAAGATACTCTGTGTTGCTTCATTTCATGAATTGCTTTCTTATGACCTAAAACTCCATTCTGGCACCGTTGTCCCTTATGGACCAGAAATAGTGTGGATAATTGTGTTGGCTTTAGCTGGGGTAGTTATTTTTTTTCCCAGTAGCTAGCATAGGGCTAAGATTTGTATTTGTGCTGGAAGTACTGTTGATCGCACAGGGATGTTATAGCTACTGCTGAGAAATGCTTATAGAAAATCAAGGCCTTTTCTGCTCTCCACCCCAACAGTAAAGAGGCTGGGGGGAGGCATGATAAAAAGGGGCACAGGCAGGACCCCAACTGACTCAAGGGGTACCCAAAGCCATATAATGTTTGTGCAGCTTTTGCTTTCCCTATTAAACTATCTCAGCCCAGAAGTTTTCCTACTTTTACCCTTCCTTTTGTTCTGACCCATGTCACTGCAGGGGGAGAGAGGGAGCAGCTGGGTGGTGCTTGGTTGCTGGCTGGCATTAAACCCCAACATTATGCTACATTGTGCAGGTCTTTTTAGGGATCCTGAGTGGAAATAAGTGCTATTATGTTGTTTTTTGCTGGCAGTGAGAATCCAGTGATCCCCTGGAATCTGTAGGGTTGCTATTGCCACATGAGACTTACCTCCCTTCTGGCTCCCTTTCTGGTTTTTGTATAGCCTACTTGAAGGACTTAGAATGACAATTTGTTTGTAAGAAGTGTCACTCAGAGGGACTGGCTATTGCCTCAAAGGTTGAGGAGGTTTTAGTCAATAGGTCTTTTTTGTGGCTTTATTCAATATCCGTGCAAACTCAGCCTGGTTTGGTAATATATTTGAAATGAAGTAATTAGAAAACTTCTCAATCCAGCTTCTCAGCAAATGTCACTGCTTATAAAAATTTTATCATGTTATGTGTCTGTCCGACATTTATTCACAAGAATACAAATCTCTGAAAACTTCTTTAGTTTGCTGAGTACAAACAGTATGGAAATTTACAGAGAATAACAAAAACTGAAAAACTGAGTTGTATGCCAGTTCTAGCAATCAGTTTTCATTAAAAATAAACATTGGCTTTTGCCCAGCATAGTATAGATGCTTCTTTACTCACACAGCTTTTTCTTGCATATTTTTTTCCTTATTTTATGAAAGAATGGCACCACAGGGATTCAACAAAGTGCTGTATTTAAGAGTTGTGATTCATAAAATGCAAGAGAATTCTGGCATCTGAATTTTACTGATCTGTTTTCCAAACACACTATTTATTTGTGTGACAGAAGAATTGCTTGTCTGTTCCTAGTTAGTAATATGAAGAACTTGCTTCTTGCTATTGCAATCTGGGATGCTAGTCTGGTTATGGAACAGACTGAACTACAGCTGTGAAGGAAACCATCATTTGTCATATGAGTGAAAGCAGCAGCTCAGTAATGAAGTCGAGAAAAAAAGGGAAAAGTAGAACACTTACATGTAAAGTTCAACTTCTATTAGCTGTTAAAGCAGCAATAACTCTATATAGTTCTGTTTACTTTGAAAGAGCTATTTATTTTCCCAATTGTCATGGGTTCAGCAGCAGCAGTCATTTTTCTTTAAGCAGTAGCTGGTGTAGCACTGTGTTTTGGATTTTCAGC
>JASSUY010036952.1:0-11234 GCA_032466535.1 Forpus xanthops | reverse complement strand
AGGTTGGGTTGGACATAGCCTTGGGTGGCATGGTTTAGTGGGAGATGTCCCTGCCCAAGGCAGGGACTTTGGAGCTAGATGATCTTAAGGTCCTTTCCAACCCTAACTATTCTATGATTCTATGATCATCACCTCATTCTATAGATAACATGACTGTATTCAACCTAGAAGTGGTTTTTTTTTTCTCCTTGCGCTACTTCTGGGTCTCCTTAGTGTTGTTGCATTTAACCCATGCCTGACAAAGGACCAAATAAGATGTGTATTAATGCCTTTGTTTCTTGTTTCCTTAAAGTTTGCTTCCTAACAGAAACATTTAACTATCCAACCAGATAGTTGTTTCTTATGTAGTATTTTTTATTGCTAATTAATTCGGCAGTAGTTGTGCCAAAATATGCCCATAAATTTTCAATCTGATGAAAAAGATAGCAATGTTTCCCATGCATGTGACTAATCATACAGGTATAATTTGCAGGTTTAGAATAATAGCTTCTAAGGCTTCATACCTGCAAAAGCACATCGTTATGCTCCTGTCACACACTGAAAATGGAGCCTTTAAACTGAGTTTAATCAACACTGTAAGAATTTACTACCAAACATAACAATTGTGAAATCAATCTGATAAATAAACTCTCTGCATCTTATATGCATTTCTCAAATGTGAAGCTGAATTTCTACTATTATTTGAAATAGTACTAATTTTGAGACTTGGATACAGGGTCAGAAAATGAAGGCCACTTCATTTTAAACCCTGCCTTTCCCTTGATTTTAGGAGTCTTTACCAAAGGTAAGCAACTGTTCTTCAGCACGGTAAGGATCACTGTAGCTGCGGTCTGCAAGAGCTAGCTAAAAAACCTTAGGACAGACCTGGTGACCAGATGACTCACTGTTGGCATCTCTTCTGTGAGATCTGCACAAACTAAGTAATTTTCAGAGAGGGAAACTGTAGGAGGAAATTGTGCTCCCTCATAGGAGTACAGTCCCTGAGAGCTTAAAAAGGAAAATACCCAAACACCTGGCATGAATGTACTACCTATAACCAATACTTTCCAAAGGCAGAAGGAGAAATCATTTCTGTTTCGTCCTCCTTACCACATTCTCCTCTGCTTTTATAGCATTTTAAATTGACTTCTCAATCCCCTGATCAGTATTTCTGAACTATAAATCACTCAAAGAGTTATTAGTTCATGTAAAAGGTTGACTACAGACTCTATTAACTGTGTTAAAGGCTGGTTATACATTAAAGCTATATGTCACCTCACGCTTCCCACACAAAACCTCCTCCCCCTTGAGTAACACCCATTAACATTTATAGGATGTTCTAATCCCAGCCTCAAATGTTAGTTTTTTTCAAAGTAGGTTATCATTCACCCTTCTTGTCCCATGTGTCTCAATTCTTGCTGCTTAATTGCTCAGTGTAATTAGAGTACAGAGCGCTCACAAATCCTAAGAAACTTTGGTAATGCATTGGAAACCATTGTGATTTATTTTAGACAGCAACTCCTGTTGTTACATCAAGACCAAGCCTCTACCTACGCCAAGAACAGCTTCAATATTGAGACAGTATTTATCTCCTCTGACGTGTTCCAGCTTTTTAAGATCCCGGCTGCTCAGCTAAAATTATGTACCTCCTACAGCATCATACAAATGGCCAGGCTATCTTCTTCAAACTGCCTGACTGACCAGATTTGCTTGTAGCTAGCGACAGCCATCTGAAGAAGGTAAATGAAAACCTATTTTTGCTGCAAATTCTAATGTGTCACTCCTCATATGTAGCCTGAAAATTTCATCTCTGCTTCCTCTCCCTTTTCCCCAGCATTGCAGCACAAAGATCAAATTCATTTCCTTCATTCTGAACAGAAGGCTTGAAGAAAAGAGATAAAATTACTAGCATATACAGCATCAGTGAGATTATTCTTGAAGTAATAGATCAAATTCTAGTGGCAGCACTTTGAGAATGAAGATTACAAACTGTAATACATTCAGAAGAAAGCCACAGAAATGCACAAAAAGCTAGGGAGAGCGAAAAACAAAATAAATCAAAAAAAAGAGCAGCAGCTTAGTCTATCTAGTTTAATGTTCAAAGGTGGCTTGATCTGAAACTTGCTCTATAGTGGATGAAAGAGTAATTTCTAACAATACCAAACTTTTTAACTCATTGGTCAAGGAAAACACACTTTCTACCCATCAGTAAACTATTCCTTTTTAAAGAAATAACCTTTATTAGATCAGTTAACTAAGTGCTGCTGCTAATACTGAGATAAAACCTCCTATGTGACATGATTGTGCCAGCAGTATAGAACTGCCTTGAGTAACAAGGCCCTGGGGGAGCACTACTCCCATATCACTCCTTTTGTTTACATCAACAAGCTGTTATTTTTGTCAAGGTCAAACATACTGTTTTCAGATATGTGTTAATTACAAAACTACAATTTATTAAATGACTGGTTTTTAAAAATACCCATACCCTGAATATTTCTCATCTTCAAGGTCTTTGAGATGCAATAATCTAATTCTAAAGGATATTTAATTCTGATAATACAGACACCGATCATGAAAGGATCTGTATCCCAAAGTCTGAACAAGATCAGCATTTTATTCCACCAGGCAATTTGAAACTTAAATTACTTACTTAAAGCAAGTAACTGTGAATGCATTTGTTCTTAATTAGAAGTGGCAATTCTAGGTCTCTTCCTCATAGAAGCACACTGCATTTTCATAGGTGGTCTGGCTTTCTAAAATGCTGAGTATTCAGCAATTCCCACTGATGTTGACAGAAAATGCAAATCACTGTTTTGGTGCAGTTGAGGGAACTAACTTGAAAACCTTCTTGGTTTCAAGAAGTGATCTGAAACTGACACCATTAGCATTGTTCACAGCAAGAAACAGAAACGAGGAGCAGAAGGGAGACTGTCTAAGTTTAAAGACCTAGAATGCAAAACTTTTTGGATCACTTTCTCTACATAGTGACTGTTTTTGCTCTTTAATTTCTTTTACTACGTTACACAAAGTCATCCTGCCACTAGCACGTTCCTTCAGATTAGATTCTCACCAACAACAAGGAATTTGGTCCTGCTTACAATTTTTATAAAGGGAGAAGGAGGAAGTTAAAAAAACTGAGAAAGTTGACTCTATTTCAGTGAACCTCTTATACATTATTAATACTTAGGAATCTCCAAATTCACAGGAAAGAGGGTAAAGGAAAACCAGTGGTGCTTTCACATAACTTTAAAGTTCTATCAAAGACCCCACAGAATTGCAGAGCTTAATATTTTTATACTACATATGTACACTAAATATGTCTATATGATGCTGTTAAGATATGCAAGAGTGCACATCTGCTAATCACACCACTTGTAGTGCACCAAGTGTTACTCTGACAAAACCTGTCCCCTCATATAGAGTAAAAATTGTAAAGAAAGGTATGTGTTCTTTGCTATAAAAACCCCACATTAGATTCACTGTGAAGGCAGGAGCAGTAAACAGTGGAAAGGAAGTTAATTAGCATTCCAAAAGGGACCTCTTACTACTTCTCCCCGGAGGTTTTGTATGTACAATGGTTACTTAAGACAGCTACTGTGTATATGATCCTTCACATAATTCTATAGTTCAGTGAAGCTGCAACAGAAGCCGAGGCCTACTGTAGGCAAACAGTAAATTAAAATACATAACTACTTTAAGGAAACAAAAGATTGAACAAATGCATTCTTTTAAATATATGTGGTTGTGATTCTTTTATCCCTGAAAAATGACGTTCTGGATATAATCAGGCATACAGGATGAGTTTGTCTAATGGGGATTGTGTTCAAGGAGCACGTGAATACAGAAGACCCAGCTTGCCATGAAGCAAGCCAACAAGGTCTTAACATATGGTCAGTGACGATATGAGGAAGGGAAGAAGACTCCTGACTCCAGCAGCATCTAATCCACCAGAACCCTTCATACAAGGCTGGATCCCTTGAATAGTGAAAAAAAAAGCAGCAAAGTTGGTCACCCTGCACAGCCCACCTTGCAGTGATTTCCGACCTCTGTAGCCAGGAAGGGATGGCAGGGAGAGCAGCTGCGCAAATGTTGGGAGTTGCTGCTCTCACAACAGTTACAGGGGCAGCGATTTAAGCTGCACATAGGAATTGACTTTTAAAGGGATTTCAAGCAAATCACAGATAAAAGTTTTCAGGGAGGAGGATTTTGGGGTATCCTGAAGACAAGAGCAGAGGTTTTTCTAAGGTACATATTTTAGTTCACAGTGGAGCAGGCAGAAATCCCCAAGTGAAGTATGTGGCCTATATTTTAAGATCTGAATAATCCTAATGGTCTTCTGATCTTAGAACTCATTAATTTCTTAAAAGAAATACTATAGCCATAGCAGGAAACCTAAGTTTTCTAATCCTATCCCTCAAACTCATGATGTTCCCTTTAAAGCAATTAGTCCATTATCCGGCCCTTCATGTCTCAGGAGCCTCAATAACAACAATTTGGACAGCTCTGATGAATTAGCCCTTATGATCTTCATTCTTTGTGACTACTATTTTCAGAGAGAAGGTGAATATTTGCCTTTAATTTGTTAGCTTTCATTTTTACGTTTGAGAATACTTATTTGGAAAATACTATGCACAAAATTGTCAGAACTAAAGGCCACTGATAATGAAAAACTAATGGCACAGAAATTGGACATCAATCACTGACTTGGCAATGAGAGAACATGGTTATTTCATCACAAGGGAAAAGAAACAAGTGTTGGCTGGTCAGTAAACCCTGTTTCCACACAGCAGGCAGTATGAAGTAGCCCTCAAATCCAGCAGATCTTACCCACAAACAAAACCTCTGCAAGGAAGACATCTCACAAGTGTCAGTGGCATGGCAAGGAGAGACACAACATGACTGAAAATATATCCCAATTAGTCTTAGGGGCACTACCTTCAAGTTGGAGCAATGCTGTGACTGAACTACTTTTCTTCAGGCAGGAGTCAGTCCTGGTACATTAATGCTGGAAGCTGGGGACCACAAAAGTACTGAAGATCTCATTTCTAGCTCAGCTAAACCCACAAATCAGAGAACAGTGCATCTGGCTCCTGAAAAGCTTCTGTCACTGGTTTAGTTCCAGGATTCCTAGCACAAAAATAAGTTTTAAAAAACTATGATGTATGTGCAGTGTGCCCTCTCAGTTTGGAATCCCACAGTCTGAAATAGAGTTCTTTCTTTGGATAAATGGGGTCGCTGTGCATCAATACACATCTCCACAGTCACACCCATGCTGACTGGGCTCTGTGTACCTCTCTGTAGAGCCTCAGCAGCTCCAAAAATTATTTGAGCCAAAAAGGATCATGGAAGGTTTTGCTCAGCTCACTTCTAACACTTGAGCCAGACTGCCATATACAGTGGTTCAATCCTTCCTAAGGAGAAGTATTTCCTTTCCTGTGACAGCAACGGCCTCCACTTGAGTTTAATGAAAGAGCTGTTTGGCTCTCAGCTTCTGCAGTTTGCTCAAATGCACTGCTCTTCCATCATCTAACATGAAAATGCCCAAAATGCAACGAAATTGAAAGCAGAGAACAAAGCTCGAGGCATGCATGCACCATCATGCATAGACCATTAATGTGAGATGGTGCTCTGTAGTCTTGATATGTGATGCTATTTATGCTGTCATCCCAAATAGGTAAGTGTATTTAATTAAAACAGTGTAAATACTACATTGACAACTTTTTCTGTGAATGCTCCCATTATATCTCTCTTCTAGCTCTTCCTCGCCCTTTTTCTATCTCAGATATTTTCTTCACAGTTATCACAAGGATATTACATCCCATCTTTTCCACAAACTTGAGTAATTCAGTCTGGTTGATAACCATATCAGAGGATAGGGCCTCCCTCCTCTTTCTCCAAACATAAACGGAAACTCCTTACGGGATTTATTCAAAAAATATTTTTTCCCCTCTGACAGAGCATGTTTAGCATTTGAATCAAAAGATCCCGTAACAGTGTGTTTTGCAGTATGCATAGGATAAGTTATACATGAAATCGCAAGACATATGCCAGAAAATGATACAGTAGCTTTAATCTCTTTGCTGAGATATTTAGAGGATATACATTCTGCAGGTCTGGGATCTGCACCCAGAGGAGTGGGTGCAGTGAATACATGATTTCTCTCCTCTCCCCACCCACATCTTAGCATCAGCAGAGAAGCCAGCATAAAATTAACATGAACACTTAACTTTTAGATTATTTCCTTCAAGTTTATAAAACTCTAGAGCAAAAAGAGGTTATGTCACAAATGGAGCTGTATTATGCGAAAGTCAAAGGGGACACTGACTATTTAAAGCAATATGTCCCTTCCAAGCAGAACATTGCCAGCAGAGTAGACAGTGATCATCATCCATACACACAGCACACTGCATTTTAATGCTATGCTCTGCATATATCAGACAGTGCAAGTACTTGCTAATATTTAAAGGTAACAAATTACCCAACTACTTCAACATATGCCAGACACAAGCTCATCTGACATGACAATACCAAGTATCAGGCTGATCAGTCTGCTGTAAACTGGACCCTCTTTCAAACCCTAACATCTCCTCTCTATTCAGCTGACTGTTAGTCTTATACGACCCAGCACCATCTTACCTGTCCCATTTTGAGCACTACCTTAGAAATCAGAATAAAGCTCCAGACAATTTAGTACTTGGAGCACTCACAAACATGCCAGGGATTGCCCCCATTGGTACACTTCACTGCACAAAGCCAGCTACCATCAGAGTGACTTGAACCTCTGCCTCCTAAGACAAAGGATCTAACATATCGTGCACTTCTTTCTAGGAGTGTGCCCTTGTTCACTTCTGTTAGGGCAGAGCTGGGTAACTGGTAGCTGCTTGTCCCTCCCTGAGGACCATCAGCTATGATGGAATGCTGTGATTCATGTTCCTGGGCAGACACCTTATTTTGCACCACTGACAACAAACCTGCTCTCCTGTTTCCAGAATATCTTCCCCATCCTTAGTGAAAGTAAATATGAGTCCTACTTCCACTTGCAGGAACAAGATATGAGTCAACTTTGTCAACACCGTTCATGACTGGACTTTCTGCAAGAGGCATCTTTATTTGGATGTTGAGGGTCTTTTTAACTTAGAATAGCTGTAGGAATGACCCAGACTGGTGCACAGCCTGTAAAACTTTCTTAAACTTTGAGGGAGGGAGGAGGGTTTTACTGAAAATGCAGATAAGTTTTTAGTAAAAGAGGAAAATAAAGAGAAAGTCTACTTATTTAAGTAATTCACTTATTACTTAAGCCTGTAACTTCTTGTCAGATAAATTAGGCAAGGCACTTTCTACTTACAGAATAGAACGCAAATATGTATTAATTGTCAGTAAATTCACATCTTCCTTCAGATTATGCAGAGTCCTATGCATTTTCCAGAGCTCACCCTTCTACATCAACCTAGTATTTAAAGGTATTAGGGTGTATGATTACACAAAGATGAGATTAGATCAGGATTACAGAATATTATTTGTAATAGTTAGAGAAAATTAAATAATCTCATCCCCATAGCATGAATAACCTTCCCTCTTTGTGATATACCCACTTACTTCTGGAAGGTATTTTTTTCAGCTTGTCAAGGCTCACTTTGATCTTCAGAAACAAGTGAAAGAATCCTAACTTGCATTCAAAGCTTTCTTGACTATATGTGTTTAGATTCAAAACAAATTCAGCCTCTCTGTGCACCACTTGCAGCATTGCTCCTCCAAGATACCAGAAGATACATTCTATATTTGAGGGAAGTTGTCCAGCTGTTGAAAGGCACATATCCAACTTCCATTAAAGCCCTTGTCTTCCAGTATGCCTCTTCCTCTAGTTTCTGCATAGTCAGTTTTTGCCTGATGCAAATGAAAAACTGTTGAAATTTATTATTGTCTACTAGGATGTTTAATTCCTTTATTTTAAGCTTATTCTACTTTTCTCCCTGTAACAGGTGTGTGTCAGGATCTCAAGTGTATGTCAGGTTCTCAAGCAGAAATCATCATTCCTGATTCACATGAAGTTACAAACTGCATCTAGTTTATGTAAAGCTTTTTATTTTGTTATTTTGCAAAACATTTATTTGCATCTTCGACAAACTAAAGGTAGAACCACAGGGACAGGAAAAGGAAGAAATATAATACCACGGTTATTGATCAAAAGCCATAAACTATCAAGCACCCTTAACTTCTAGGACCTGGTCCAAGGGCAGTTAGAATCGGTGCATTACTGCCATTAATTTCAATGGGTTTTGGATGAGACTCTTCACAGATGATCACTTTATAAATGCTCTAGTTTCTAAAATAATGTTATTATGAAATTTTGTCTAAGAGTCTCATTTGCTCCTGCTCTCATTGAAATGAATAGCATACATTAAAGCCACTAACTCAGACCAGAGTTTTGCAAATGCCTGCACCTGAGCTTTCATTTTATTGACTGAACCTACATAGAAATGTCCAAATAGATAAAGATATGCTCATGGGGTAGCAAAGCACAGTTCACTGAACTGGATCAGGATCACACTCCAAATACATTTAATCATTAAAAATACTCAAGACAGAAGCCTCTGCATTTTTATTATGAGTGGCCATATTTTGTAACAAAGATGTAATTCACACAATCACAACTAGTTGAGACATAGATTATGGATTGCACTTAAGTGTTTAATTTAGTTCAATGCTTTGAAAAACACCAGGGTTGCTGTTCATGTGCTCAAAGGTTAGTGTGCTCAAGTGCTGACAAATATCACTTAAACTTAGAAGGTACAACTGCAATTTTTCACAACTGGTCAGAAAATAAAGGCCTTATAAGGATTCATTATACAAACCAGAAGTATCAAACAAATGAAAATATTCAGTTCAATACTGACAGAAAACTACCTAAATACATAATAAAATAAAAATTAAAAAAAAATAAAAATACAAGAAATCCAATGGCTATTTTAATTATTATTTGCAATACAAATATCCGATTGCAACAGTGGGAGATTTTGGAAAGACATGAAGGAGAATATAAGTTTCTGAATCACTGCCATGCATTTCCTATAAAAATATACTACAATTATTTCTTAAGCTATTAAAAGATCCCATGTGTTTTCCTTTTTCAAGAGCCAACAATGTCACAAGCACCACCTGTGAAGCCCAGAGAGGAATAACTACTCCCTAGTCTGTGATTATGCAATGATAAAGATCCAGGCCCTTCAGGCATATCTATTTATTGGTGACCTCAGAAAATAGGCTGAGGACCTAAGTGGGCATGATGAGCCATCTACCCTTCTGCTTACCGTAAGTGCAGTGGAGGAATAAGGTAATGTCTAAGCCCAGTGAAAAAGTTTGTGCTGCCATTATGCCTTTAATGGCTATTCCAGCCATTAGTCTGTTCCGCTTTGGTGCAGTCAATCTAGCTCTTCATGAATGCCAAGTTATTTACTTGTCACTACTAAGCATGAGCCAACCACACTCCAAATATATACATTCGCCTGACTTAGCATTCCATAACCATCCATTTATTAATTGCTTAAAAGCATTCAAAGCTACAGAGCAAGCTGGCAACATGACCCTGATTCTTTATGTCCCTAGAGCACAAAACAGTCAAATGCAATTTTTAAGAAACTGATACTCATTCTAGAACAAAAAGGGCATTTTTTTTCCACTGAATATTTTAACAGTAACTACCTAGTTCAGAACCTAAAATCTGTATTAAGAACTTCAAAATATTTTGACTGCAGTAAAATGCAGCACCTTATTGATCATGGTGTTACTGTATGAAGAAGGATGATCCTGTCTAGGTTTCTCTACTTTCTATGAATGTCATTTTTGTAACAATTCCACCCAAGTGAAGGGTTTAAATAGAGTAATGTAATGAAAACAGGCTTAGGAGAACTGTGATTTTTTTTCTAACATGTACCTCACTTTATGAAACTGGTAATGCCATTCAGAAAATCCCCCATAATTCTTTCCATTACAACTGCAGAGTTCCCCGAGATTCACTATTTTTAAGGAAACAAGCAGTTACTCTAGGCTGTTCTTGCCCGTATTCCCTATCAGTAGTCAGTCATGTTCCCACAAAGCAACATGACAGCAGCACACTCACTACTAAATGACATCCTCAACAATATTGCCCTTCATGCATTTATGCTTAGAGATACCTGAAAAATTACTGCGATAAATTTATGTCAATAAAAAAAGCCACTTTGGAGAGGCTTCTGTAGAATTTTTGGGGTGGAGACACTGTCACACGAAGCAGTACAGCCTGTCATTGCTGCTCTCAGCTTGCTCCCTTCAGATCCCGAGAACCGAAGGGGAGAAGACGGGCTTCCTTAAATGACAGCCAGGAAGATTTTCAACAGTCACTGGTTTTACCACGGGTTGTCTTGGAAATAAGCACAGGGCTGCAGCATTACACGGGGAATGACTGCCATCTTCAGGAACGCCTCTATATTGAATCACCACATACCCTTCGCAAGCACACAGTTACTGAAGTTGTGACCAAAACCAAACGCAGTTGCGGGTGGTTGGTGGTGGGAACCAACTCCTCTCCTCTCTCCCTGCCTCTTTCTCGCCCCCAGGTAAAGCAGCGATGCTTCCCCTCACTGCACCGCACCGTGCAGGGCTCCTCGCCCAGCTCATTCTGCCTGCCCAAGGCAGCGCTTCGGAGCGGGGCACCCCGCCAGGCGCTTCGCGGGCACGGGCACTGCAAATTTAACTCTTTCCGAGGGGCACTTCTGTGCCCCGAAGCACCAGAGGACAGGAGAGGAGAGAGGGAGGGAGACCCGGCGTAACCTGGAAGACCCTCCCCTCTTCCTTCTCAAGCACGGCTAGTGCCGCTGCCCTTCGCGTCCCGGCGCCGCACGGGATAAATAGGGATGCCCGTTGGCGGGGAGGGGGAGTCAAGCGGCCGGCATGCATCTGTTGCTGAACGGGCAGCGGCAGAGAGAGGGATGGGTTGCGACCGCTGCTTTGCTGGGCAAGGATCGCCTTCCTCCCGCCGCTGTACGTGCGTGCCAAGGGCAGCGGAACCCAGTCGCCGCCAGATGTACCTCCGGGCCCAGTGCCGAGCTGCCAGCGGCGCCCCCGGGGCGGCGGGGCGAGCCCCGGCTGCTGGGAACCCGCTCGGGATGTGTGGGACGAGCAGGATACGGCCCTCCAGCTCCACTTCCTCTCCCTCCGCCGCCGGTCCCTCCACATCTGCGGGGCCCGGCGGGCAGGGCGGACTCTGAGGCGCCGCGCAC
>JASSUY010036951.1:0-54597 GCA_032466535.1 Forpus xanthops | reverse complement strand
GTTTGGTTACTTGCTTGGGTTTTTTTTGGGTTTTTTTTTTTTTTTTGTTTTTTTTTTGTTCTTGTGCTTTTACTGCAATTCCAATGTTATAAACTACCTCTGAAAGTTGTGCTCCACCGTTTCATGTCACCAAAAAGTAGTCCAGTGACTTTGAGCTTGATACTTCTGTCACATATTCAGGCTTCCATAACCACTAACGACCTCCATTACAGTCTGTGACCATAACTACCTTGTTCTTATGTTGTGTTGTATTCCCATAACAGAAGATTAAGACTACAGACTTCACTGTTCACAGAAACAGAAAGAAGCTGATGATAAATTCAAATAATTTGAAGGGACAACACAAAACTGAAGTAAACAAGTTTGGTTCATCACTGGTATGCAGAACCTAACATAAATCTTACAGTACTGTAAAAGCAACTATCAATTAAGGGATTTTGTGTCCCTAGGGTGCATCTTTAGGCAGATCTCAAAAATCTATGGTGTGAACAGGTAAATGTAATTAAGAACATTTGTATGCAATACAGGGAGACTCCCGTTGAAATGGAAGATAACTGGCTCCCTTCAAAAGATCAGTGTGCCATAATAAAGGAGGATGACTAGAGGGCTCAGAATTGTGCTCCATGTAAGCTATTTACCATAAAAAAGAAGAAAATACCCTGTGAAGGTAGGGGATTAAGCAAAGATAATGATCATTCCTGCTAACTGTACTGCCATTAAGCTGCTGAACAAAAGGAGAAAACTAAAAGGACAGTTCAGGAGACAAGAATTCTTGTCACAACTTCTTAAGTATGTCTCTCTGTTCATCTTACTTGATGAGCATAAAAAAGCTAAATCCATCCAGAGCAAATGTCTCCAGGCCAAGAGACCATTATGTCTCTCCAGAAACCATTCTGCAGGTTGTAAAGTTATATTTTGTTTTATATGAAAGAAAACCTCGTTGGTATGTGTCATCCCACTCCATACCCAAAATTCTGTTCTGTTCTTTAAAATCGACAAGTATCCCAGAGGTTAGCAACACGTTTGTTTTCAGTGAGAGCACAGCATCCCTGTATTGATGTCATCTGCCAGTTCCAGGTTATTGAATTTCATGTGTGATGGTAGAGACTATTCTCCTCCAGAGGAAAAAAAAAATATTCAACAAAAATATTCAACTCCTGGCCATGAATTTTATAGAACAGCATGAAGTCTAGCAACAGAAAAACAACTTCAAAATTCAAATTACACACCTGGCTGTGAATTTTATTCTCACTCTGAATTTCTACAACCAGTGAAGATATTATCACCATTTCCAAAGAGCTTTGTAGTACTTTGCACAAATGAAGTATTCGAAAACAAATGAAATACACTAGATGAGCATCTGATGGTGCTACTCTATCCAGGTTCAAATCCAGTGGCAACCTGTTTCCTGATTAGTCAGCAAAAGAGGGGTTGCTTATTTCATTATCCATTGACATCACATACCAGCTTTTTGAGTTGAAGGTTTGAAACTTAAAATATTAAGAAGTGTGCCTCTGGTTAGTCCAAAAGGACTAGGAATGGTGCAAGAAAAGGGAAACTGGGCAACTGGACGCAAATTTCTTCCAAACTCCTGTTAGCAATGACAGGCATTTCTCCAAGCTCTCTTGAAACAATAAACTGTGGTGTTTGGTTGGTTTTTCAGAAGAAACCAGACACAAGATCTACCTTTCTGGTCAAGCTACCCTTTACAACTTTAGCTGGCACATTATTATGAGACAATAGTTTCAGCTAAATTAGTGAAACATGATGTAAGCCCTACTCTTCATGCAGTAATGCATGCTGCTGGACAGGCTTTTAACAGCCCTTAGCTGTATAGACACTTCTAACACAGCTGCAGGGCACAAGGAGAATATGGGATTGTAATTGTACTGAAAACACCTAGCTCTCTTCAAAGACATTGTGGAGCTTAAGCATAAGAGCATGTCTATGGCTCTTTCATTCTTTGCTTGAGGTCTGGCTGAAATAGCTGTTTCTGTTGCTGGGAGGCTGAGAACAATTCTCAGTCCTCTGGAATGCCTCTTGCATAATGACACCAGTTGTATCCTCTTTACAATGAAGTAAACTGTAGTATAACAGGATTTCAGTGACATGATCTGTATCCAAATATTGCATAACTGAAGTAACTTCAGTATGAATGCCTATGACAATGAAATCAAAAATACCACATAAAAATCATCATTCACTTGAATTGCTTTAAATAGAATCTTAATTTATAAATATAAATGCAGCTGTAGAAATGCAAACATGCCCATCCTATAAAACTGAGTTCCTTACATAAATATGGTACACAACAGAGAACACTTTGGTTCACTGACAAGAATATTCTAGCTTCTAATTAAAAAGTAAGCAAAACAGACTTGAAAGTTGTAACAGATCAACAGGCCAGTATCAGATAAGGTCAAGCACAAGCATTACACATTAAAGTGAATGTGATTTTATTAATTACTATCAAAATATTTTTCTTGCACAACTAAATGACAGCTGCGCTTCATGCCTTCAGTGTAGAGTTGTGGAATGGAAGTAGGTCAAATGAGAGAGCAAGCAACCAGCTGATAATGAGCTTTAACAGAAGCCAGAAGTGCCACGTCAAGTTTTATTTTTATCCTAATATTTTGGTTTCAGAACCAACATAGAAAGCTTTTAGTAATTTAAACAAGTGATCATGCTTGGTTCAATGACTGTATCATATTAAACTTCATATGTAGAAGGGAAACTGACATAGAAATGAAATATTAATCAATTTTTGTCACCAGAGGAGAGCATAATATGGAAAGAGAATGCTAGGAAGCTTTCACCAATGGTACCTCAAATTGATACTCCACCCTGCTTGTTTGCAAGCTATACCTCACAAGTACATCCCTTCAAGGTTTTTCAGTGGAGCTGCCCTTCACAGTACTTTCTAGATTCTTCTGGAAAACTACTCCTTCAGGGAAGAGAAAGGAGACAATGCCAGGTAGGTAATCTTTAAAAGGAAATAGTAAGTTGATGGAAGCTTATATGTAACGCCACCCACTACTAGTCCAACACTTACTGTCATCACATTTCCTACTCTAAAGCTTTATAAAGCAATGCCATGATGACACAACACACCATAAACCCAATTATTTAATAAGTCTGATATGCCATTGCCATCCTCACCTCTTATTTTACTGTATTTCTCTCCAAAGTATTCAAATAGTAGGCAACTACAAAAAGGGAGAAGAAGGATTCAATACTGAAGAACTAAATACTTTGTCTTTAAAATAGTCAAAGGAAATGCTTCCTATGCACATATATACACACAGAGACATGAAAACTTTACAATGAAGGTGGGTTTGTTAAGGGTTTGGGGTCTTTTTTTCCTCCTGTCAGGGAATCTGAGCGGTAGTTTGTTACTGACAGATAAAACAAAATAGTTATCCAATGTAAGTGTTTCAAGAAAAAACCCTTAGAAATTAAGGTCTGGAAAATTCTAGTTAACATTTTTAACAAAACTGCAAGCCTGCTCTCAATTTTTAAAGCAAGAGTTTTCCTTGGCCCTGATGTCATACTCTATTCCTCTTTGCTTTTCAGTTTTCCTACATAGAAACCAAATATTTTGTGGCTTACTTCTTATTATTTGTGAAAGACACCTTATTCTTCCTGCCAAGGTATTTCAAATTTTTGTTAAAAACTCTGGAAAATTGCTGTGCATAAGGTAACACAGTAAATAAATCTCTTCTGGGAGCTTTTGTATTTAGCTGCTTCAGAAAACAGTAAGTCTTCCCACAAAGCTAGTGTTCTACAACTAATGTTCAGGTGGTAGTTTCAAAGTTACTTGTTGACTTCAGCAGGTATTTTTAGATTAAATGCTACAGCTTTAATATGAATCCTAGAAATAAAGGAGCACATCAGTATCTATACATTACTATTATTTGCTAAAGTAATGATGAAGTGACATTAAACAAAAAATAAATAAAAAGAGTCCATAATGCTTTATTCATTATTATCTCACTGACACTGAACCAGGTTTATCACAGTGATATAGAAGAGTTGGGGAAAGTCTTTTTAGTCATCACGCAAACAGTACAACAAAGAGCAGAGACAAAAAAGTTGACACCAAACCACAACAGGAATATAAATTAAATCCAAGCAGCAAACTCAACAAGAAATGTTATGTGGGCCTCAAAAGAACACTCTCGAAAGTCAAATACACACCACAATGAAATGCTAAAAATGTTCCTGACACTTCTGGGTCAACATTTCCAGTTACATACTACTTTTAATTGGTGCATTCTTGTGTTTGTTTGAAGAGCTAGGTGTCAGCTTATTGGTAACAGTGCGTGCCTGATACAATCTACACTGGAGACCTATAAGGAGATTTTATATATTGCCTGGAGACTTCAAAATATGATAAGCAGAAGAAACTGCAAGTAACAGATTAGCTAGTGCTATTAGAAAAGAAAGTCTTCTTGAGGGATAAGTTTTGTACTGAAATATTTAGTAAGTTTCTGTGTCATTCTCAGCCAAAGCAAGATACAGCAAATCCCTGACATTAGGATAATTGGGAAGTAGGAAACTTCCATTAGAATGGCAATCCAAGAGTGCTTTGTTAAAATACAAAGATCTATTTGCATTTGCTGCTTGAAACAGTATTGAAAACAAACCAGATGTTACTTTCATATTCAAAATGTGAAGGCTTTTAAGTATCCACACATTAGGATAAAAGCTTACAAAATGAAACAAGAGAAAAAAAAAAAGAAGAAAACAAAGAAAGATCCCTTCCTCCACCTGACAAAAGTTCCTATTTAGAATTTATGCTAGGCAACACTTCCAATGAAATTATGCAGTAGAGAAGACTGCTGTTAGCCTGAATACCCAAAACTCTTGTTGGTACTGCAGAGAGAATTGCACTGAATAAACAAGACAATAAACAAGAGGGGACCACCTGAGTACTGCAGTCTCCTGCTCTTCCTTCACCTGCCCTCACCCACGTCAGCCAGACTTTTCCTCAGGGACTAGTAGGCACAATGCTCACAAAATACTCCAAATGAACCAAATTTAGAAGGGTGAAGGACCTAGTAATGATCTACTTGAGGCGTAAAGCAGGCAATCAAAGGGACAGAACCAGCTCTTCGGGCTTTGCAACTACAGGGTGTACACTAAGAAAACTGTTGTACAGTTCTGACACAAGACAGCAAAACCATAAAAAACTCAAAGCCCAGCCAAGCCATCCCACAAAAAGAAAAAAAAAATTGAAGCAAAGAAAAAAGAAAAACAAAAAAACCCTCCAACAACAACAACAACAAAACAACCACGAAAAGCCCACAATAAACAACAACAGAACCCAAACAATACATCCCAAACCCACAGCTGTAAATTGCTTTTAATTCAACACATATACACTGGCCAAGTCCGAGGCAACTCTTCACATCTTACAAAGGCCTTATAAACTCTCAGCCATCACAAAGCTATGCTTTTAGATTCACCGTTATTCCAAAAGCTCACATTACTGCCTCTAATTAAACCTATTGTTTGGCTAGATTAAGGCAGAGGTTTGCGCATCCCCGATCCCTCCGCACCCGGACAGACAACTCCCGCCGAAAGGCGCCGTGGCTCGGCAGTACCGACTGAACCTGCTGCTGGGGTCGGCCTCGCCGCACAGGGCAGAGCAGCCCCAGCCTCTCACCTCCTGCCGCTGCACCCTTGCCGGAATTACCGAGGAACACCTTCGGTCGCAGCAGCCTGCCTCAACGCGCTGAGCTTGAGGGAAAGGGTAACTGTGACCCTGGTGGCATTTAAGTAGCTCGCCGGCATCACTTAACCCTTGCGGCCGTTAATGCCTTGCTGCTCAGGGGCTCCTGACACGTTGTGGGCTCTGCAGGGCTTCAGTAGTTTACCAGAGGTTATAGGCTGCTTCTTATAAGTTTCTTCTCCGGCCTAGAGGAACAGTACCTGAGGGTCTCTAAAGCTTTCTCTTCACTGAGTGGGAATAAAACATTAAAAAGACTACAAGTTTCAAGTTGTTATGACCACATTTGTGTTTAAAATGTGATCAGAAATATCATTCTTCAATCTACTGAAGCTGGTGAAGGGTCTGGAACACAAGCCTTATAAGAAACAACTGAGGGAACTGGGCTTGTTTAGTCTAGAGAAGACTCAGGGGGAATCTTATTTCTCCCTACAACTACCTTAAAGGAGAATTGAGAGAGGTGGGTGTCAGTCTCTTCACCCAAATAATAAGCAATAGGACCAGAGGTAACGGCCTCAAACTGCACCAGGGGAGACTGAGATTAGATATTAAGAAAAATTCTTCACTGAGAGGGTGCTCAGGCATTGGAACAGGCTGCCCAGGGCAGTGGTGCAATCACTGCCCCAGGAAGCATTCAAAAACTGTGTAGATGAGGCCCTCAGTGACATAGTTTGAGATGGACTTTGCAGTAAGGGTAACGGTTGGACTTGGTCTTGAAGGCCCTTTCCAATCTGGTTGATTCTGTGATCGGCATTATATATGTGCTCAGTGCAGTGCTCTGGTTTCGTCACATTATGTGGCGAAACAGAGGAGATTATGGTATTATTTCATGAGGAGATTTGGGGTTATGCAAGCAAGAGGAACTGCACAGCACTTTGAAGCCAAGCCAGTCCATTTTTCTGAAGATAAAGTGCACACAAAAGGCTGACTGCTGAACAATAACAAAAAGAGTACATATAAAAGAAAGGAACTGAAGTCACTCCAATAAAAACTTTCCAAAGTCAAAGCAGATCTCCCTGCCAAACCTGACCCAAAGATTAAGCAGAGCTTGGAAAACAGACAACTTAAGGTCATATGCAAATGAAGGCCTTTATGGCCTTTTCCCAACATTTAGGCATCACTCTCAGTTACAAAATCAACTATCTAATCTTGTTGATGCTTAAATATCAAATGTATATACATATGTATACATATCTTAAACTTTGCTGCTCTACATGCACTCAGCCATCAGTGGTATGATAGCATAGATCTGCCTAGTGTCTACATTATGCTTAAAAGCCCTGCCAACATTCATAAAAGAGGCTTTTGCCTACCTGTTCCATTTGTTGGTCATATTCAATGATGGGCAGACTGCATCTGCTCAGAAGCACAGAGTTAAATGGGGCTTCCTGACCCTCAGGGTTCTGGCTCCAAAGCTATTGGCTAAAAATGCTGGCAGAGCCTCTTAGTAGCCAGGTCCAAGCACCATCTCACGGCCAAGGAGACATAATACTTTCTTGTACCTGTTCACAAGATTTACTCAAATGTGCTGCAATTTCACACAGATGGAACAGTAATATCAGAGTCATGGAGCTAACAACATCCCTATAAGAACAGAGGCTTTCCTAAATAATGCTTGCCAGGTGAGCCCAATGTAAGATCATGACTCACTCTGTAGAGAAGGGTGGAAAACAAGCCTTAACACCAGCTCATGATCTGATGCAGAGAAAATGCCCTTTTGGATCCATGTCTGTACTTGGCTTTATATATGTGGATTAGCAAAACACTAATCAAACACATCTGAATTTCATGCTTTTTGCTCTTTCTGTCATCTTACTAACACATGTTCTCTGCAGAATTCAGATTTTTCTCTTATGTGAAAAACATAATACATCAAGTACAGCTTACAATGTATACCTTGCCAAAATCCAACCTGTAGCTGGAGCCAAACACCAGGGCTGCAGAAGTTAGTAGAAATAATACCCCAAAGCCAAACAATCTATTAAAATCAAAAGCATTCTTCCTGATCTCCCAAAAGTATATCAGAAGAAACCTGGAGGCCTAAGATTAATACAGTATAAACACACAGTCCAAATAAACTGTGTGGCTGAGCTTTCTGCCATAGTTTTGCAGCTATGCAAGAACAGCAGAAAACTGAACATCACTAGGACAGACTAAGGTAACAAAAATTTTCTTGAAGAGGACAATGTATGTGAGAAAAAAAGCTAGTAGCATCACTTCTCTTATACTGTCCTTTCCACACCTTTATCTTTTAAATTACTTTGCTTTAATTGTATGCATCTGTTGTACTCAAATGCCATTACTTAATTATCCAGAGGCTATCTCTCTGAATGCAAATCATTAGAGTCATCTCTGGGGCTGTGCTATCTGAAGAAGTTTTAGGTATGGTCTTATCTACCTAGCAGCAGAGACAGACAGACCTTCCCCTCAGAATAAAAAAGAGAGAGACCCTCCATCATCATTCTACCTGTTATAATGAAAGGATGGTTGAGAGTTAGTATCATGTACTTAAATTTTGCACCCATTCTTTACCCCTAGAGACTGCACATCTAGGGAGCAGGTGACAGATAAGCAAAGCATGCTGCAAGAGCCATGAGGCCAGCACTGTGCAGAGCAAAAGATGTCTCAGTTTCACATCTCAGCACTTGATTGCCTTACAGAAGCACCAATCTAATGAACTCTGTTGAACATTAAGCATACTCCTAACCAAAACATTTGCTATTCTATTGGTTTGGTCAACCACAGATTAGGAAAGCTTTCAGGAGTTACACTTGTACGCCTGGGGTGATAGCCTTTTCCATGGTAAATTTAATATTTAGTATGCATTTCTCAGCTAGAAGAATACTGCTGCATCAAGAGGTTTTGAAAGGTTCTTGAACAATCTCTATGGAGTTTATCAGGGCTTTTTTTGCTGAAAGTCCTAAAAATTTCTTCATCAAGAAGAACACAATAATGTGTTCTTCCAGCAGCTTTGGAGTCAAACTGTAGTATACTAAGCTTGGGTTTGGCTAATGTATTCAGAAGACAGACATTTAGCTACTACAGCTTTTATTAAGAAAGAATAACCACCAGGCTGACATTTGAATAAATCAGTGTCTTACATACGACTGTTCAGCAGATGTTTTACTGGTGCAACTATTAGAGATTACTTACTTGTCTCTTTCACGGACACCCCCTTGTTGTGGGGAAAGAGATTGCTTGCCCTTGTGAGGTTGAGAGCTATGCTGGTGGTGGCATATGCCTTCAATCGGATCTTCCAAGCTAGACAGGTTTCAACTGAAGGGTCAGGCAAAGTGTGCCCATGGGCATGATGGGCTCACTAGCCTTTAGGCAAGCATCTTAGGAGAAGGACAACTCTAATTTCAAACCCAGGCAGATGGAGCTTGTTTAGCCCCTTAAGGCCATCCATCTAAGAGAAGGGTACTCTAACCAAACCTACAACCTGAGGACTTTACTGCCACTGTCCAAGCTCTCTAGGCCCTGGCAGAAAAAACTTTGGTGTAAAGGGTAGGGTCAGTTCTGTGAACACTGCGCCTCACTTAAAAAATCCACTGTGCAGACCCAAAGGGTTTATTCGCATTTGCAAATCCATGTAGCATTGTCTATCCTGCATTGGTCTTTTAGCCATCAGTGCACTTGTAGTAAGTGTGGGTAAAGCCCTTCTCAAATCTGTTTGTGAACCGAAGCCATGATTTCTTCCTTGTAATTCTCTGGTATTCCTAGAGGATGATTGATATCCAGTGTCATCTCACATCAATTTCTATTCCCTAGTCCTCCATATTTGAGGGACTACATGTTGTGTACCACAGCAAAATCTCCTAATACCCAATGCTGGACCTAGACCCCTTTTAATAGAATTATAAGAGCAAAACTAATTGACCTAACTTGAAAGAAAACTCTCTATGGCAACATTTGAAAATTTCTGAAGTATGCTTCTGCTGGATAACATGCTATCTTTAGACGACCACATTTTTGGAGAGGAATGAGAGAGAGAACAGACATTAGACTTCAAAGCATTTCTAATATTTGGGATGCAGGATTGCATTAGGAAGCCTGTTGATCATTTTTATCATTAATTGCTTCCTCTTCTCTTGTAATTCAGTCTTGCTTCTTTCAGAAAGCTTTCCCTTCAGCTGCTTACAATAGCATAGTGGCACTGAAAAAAAGGCTCAATTAGAGCTTGCCTGTTCCTGAATAGCTGCTTTCATACGTTTCTATTCATGTGAGTTACTAAACATCTGTTTCTCTTTTTTTTTTCCTCCACTGCTTCATTACTGTTATTTCTTCATTCTTCCTTCTGTTTTGTGTTTTTATTCCTAATTAGGCACCTTTCACTTCTCAAGTTACAATGTTTCATAATTCAGTCTGGATGCATTATATCCATGGCTACTCCATGCACTTTGCGAAGAACCTGGGACAACCTAAGCAACTCCAAGTCTCAGAAAGTGTCTGTGAATCTTGACAGATGCTCCTTTTACTCAAAAGGGAAGAATCAAGGGGCACAGCACTGGCACCACGTAAAAGAGCCCAAATATTATCAGAAGCCAGGGACTTATCATGTGTGCCAGAAAAGAGACTAAAACTCCCAAGTTTGCTTTAACTCTAGTCTTGTCAGGATTAAACTTTAGATTCTGCCAAATATTTTGGTATAAGTAAGTGGAAGAGCTCTGTTACAGTTGCTTCCTAGGCATTAGAGGGTTTAATGCAATCTTTAATAACCATTGCAAAAATCAGGCTCTGAGGTTTTAGCCATTACACATGCTAAGCATTGAATTTGGATCAGGACTCATGTTTCAGAACTGTACATTACACTGCTATCTTATTTGGTCATCTTTGTTAATGGAGTTTTGCTGCTCATTTAGAAAAAAAAGAAAAAAAATTAAAGAAGAATCTGCCTGTCAGCCACCACCTGCAGATCTTTTTTGCTGTGTTCTTCTTTCTCTAACGCTGTGTTATGCATCAGCTTTTCAACCAAATAGCCTCTAGGGCTGAGGTTTTGAATGGCAGCTGCATAGTGGATTTTCTTCACTGAGATTTTAGAGTAGCTTTGCAACCCTTAATTGTGACTGAAAGAAAGAATTGGTTCCCGTGTGCTTCTTCAAGGTGTCATACAGATTAAGAGCAGTTCTGTTTTTCTATTCACTTGCTTCCCATCAGAAAAGCTGGCACATGTATTTTTTATTCCTTTACATTGTGGTCATATCTATGAGGAAAATGCAATGCCCAATTCACCCTGACTTCAATTGATGTTGCTTCACTCCTGTATTTCATGAACTGTGGTCTCATGCAGTTAGAAGACACTTTACTTGTGTAAGACAAGGAGGTGTACAAACACAAATATAAATATGTGGAAACTGTAAGGATTTTATAGACCCTACTAAGTAAAAACAATAGTAAAAAAGTACTTCTGAAAATCTAAATTATTTTTATAGACTCAGTTGATAGATAAGCAAACCAAATGCATAGGAAGAAAAATGATCCCACAACACATTTTGTACTGAGACAGTGCTAGCAAGAATAGAATTCTATTTTCCTGAGCCAATCCTCTAACCAGGAGAAATCCCAGAGTAAGATGTGTATGAATCATTGTACAGATGATGTAAAAGTCTTTTGAATTAAGTCCTCCTTAATTTACATCAGCAAGTTCAACTGCCCTGAGGGATATAAATTTAGGTATGGAAGTATCTGTGTACTCAGACTCCACTAGCTCACAGTCTTTCTATAATAAATCCCTTAGAGTGGACCAGAAGAGGAGAAGTAGGGTCAGATACAGCCCAATTTCAATTCAAAACACAATAGCTCCCTTAGAGAACTGTATCATACTAGAATTAGCCTATGTAAATTCCCAGGAGCTTGCTCTCTTTCCTGGCAAATATAAACCTTTTTTTCTTACCCTGAATTCCTGTCTTGAATCCCTTCATTAATATTATTTATACCATTTTCACTTTGCAATTCTTATGGCGTCGGCTTATTTCACTGCCATCATGCCCAGGTGCAAGGGCTGCTCTAGCGTAGTCATAAAATTTCACTTGTGATAGCCTGCTAGTAAAGTAGAATAGAGTGGGTCCTTAAAATCATTCCTGGGGCACTTCTGGAGATGAAATGGTATTTCATGGCTCTTGTTCCTGAGATTACCTGCAAGCCTATATATTGTCATGATTTTTCAGTAAAACAATTGTCTACTGGAAAATAAACTGAGACCCCAATTGCTCATCCCCCTAGGAAAACAAGCAGTTTTACTGTCTGAGCTGTCTTCACTTGTATGAGCTTGTTTCACTCGTTTGAGCTTGTTTCACTCATTTGTCAGACCAGTCAGAGAGGCAAAAGGCTTGTATCCCTCTGCTAATAATTCTGTCTACCTCAGTCATCAACACCTTAATACCTTCTAAAGAAGCAGAGGACTGCCACTCACAACAGTAGAATAGAGCTAATGAAAAATTTTTTTTTTAGAGATGGAAAAATATTAAAAAGGTTAAGTACAGAGCAATAACTGGAAATGTATTTAAAATGAAAATAAGTAACTGTAGCTTGCACTGCTTTTTCACATTGCATATTATCAACTTATACCTGGAATCAGATGAGTGATATCATCTACATATTTTAAATGGCAAAAAAGTCTTTAATAAAATTGTCCCAGAGGAGCTAACTGAGGGGCGGAGGGAAGAAGGGGAGGGAGGGTGGTGGATCAACAATACTAAACCAAAACAGAAAACACCAAAAACAACAAAAAGAAACCACAAACAAACAAACAAAAACCACACAAACCAAACTAAAAAACAACAACAACAAAAAAAAAGCCACAAACAAATAAACAAAAACCCCAGACACAGAGTTCATAGAACTACCAGAATACACAAAGGCGCAAATGGAAATATAAACTCAAGAGAGAAGCAAGCCAAGTGAGTTGAGAAAACCAACTCTTCTACAGGGGGAAATACATTTTTTAATGAATTGCAAATGTAAGCATTTGTAATTTTCTGCAGCCTTTGATGTCAAAGAGACCTGGTTTTAAAATCATGTCAGCCTTGTGTTACAAATACAAAAGCTTCTTTTCAATAGATAGTACCAGACAGCATAACATCTCCCTCAGTCCTTGAATATTGTCACTGGGGAGAGGCAGGCAACAAGCAAAACTGAGACTGCACATCACCAGCATGGCCTGAGGTGGGACTGTGGTGTGCTGTTTCATTGCTCATGGGAAAAGCCAGGCAGTTCTCCCACAGATACAGCAGGCTTAATCTGAACAGCTGAACAGGCATTTTCTTGAAGGTAAAAACAAATCTGACTGAATTAAAAGAGCAGAATGAGGGAGCACTGTTATGTGAAGATGGAGAAAGAAAAAGTAGTTCAAAATGTCCAGGGCTTGTTGTAGGGGAGGAGATCTACGGATTTCTTAAAATTAATCCCAATCACTTGAGAGTAAAAGAGAGTTCTAAATTAAATTTCAATATCTGTTCCCCAAGAGTTTCAAATGGCTTTTACAAAAGAAATGGTCTGACTTTGAATTTTCTTCCTAAAATCGTTTTGTATCAGTTTTAGCTACTCCCTACACATGAAATCCAAGATAAGGTCAACTTCTGGTGGCTTCCTCTATATAGCAGCAAGTGGAATTCCTGGAAAGGAGTACTGCTTTAGCAGAATGATAATGCTAGAAAATTGAGTATTTTCTGACAGAAGCAGAAAAATGTTTGATGTCTCTAAACCTTAAAACAAAGAAATTGTAATGTTCCTTCTGCCTTCATTGTTAAAAAGATTATGTCAGATTAAGAATTATCCATTTTAGTTTATGCTTCCTGCATTACTAAAAGGAAATATTTTTGAGATTTATAACATGGGAGCTTGCATGAAAGAAAAATTTGAATTTGCCAGAATAGCTTTTTTCTTCTCTGCATAATGCATTCAGTTCAGATGCATATTGCTCCTTCTCCTGGCAGTTAGCATGCGCAACAGTTGTGTTTATGCAAGGTTGACCTTCCTATTCTTTCCTATTTTATTTCTGTTTGCATGAGCACTGTTAGCTGATAAAGTGAAGTACATTTTTAAGGTCTCTCTACTTTGAAAATCTTTGAAAAGAAGACACCACTTTCTCTGATAATAAAGCTGTTAAAATTGACCATACTCCTTCCCAGCACAATCATGAAGCAGCAGTTAAAGCCCTTCATTTTTTGAAGCAAGGCCCTTCATTTTTTGAAGCAAGTAGATGAACAATATACAATAGATTTGCAATATGCTTAGCAGATCATCCATGAAACAAAGTTAACAAATTTACACACCCTGCCATTTAGCTTTGTATGGACTCTAGGCCTTGAATGTTTTAAGGATAACAATTATCAAATTCCATAAACCCACATAAGATCATAACAAATGTTCACTTACAAATTTTCCTTTTTCTTTTTTTTCTCCTTTTTTTAAAGAAGAATGAAACAATCGCCCTGGCCATGGTCAGTGTTATGCTCCCACTCGTTTAACCACCCAAAAAGAGAAGGCCTGCCATCTCACTTGATTTTATCATGGTTTCAAAATGACTTTTTTTCTTTAATCTATAGCTGAAAGTCCCTTTCTTTCATAAGCAGTTACTCCCATTAATTAAACAGAAAATTAGAATTAATTAGTTTGCGCCAGTTTGTAATATTGTCTTTACAGTTATCTTTTTGAAAGAATGCTGAGTAGTACTTCGCAACTCAATGAAATTAGCTGATTAAATAACAGGGATCTTTTTCCCCCTCACTTTTAAGTAAAAAATCAGCTCATAATCACATTTATGAAAGGAAAAGCCCAGCTGTAGCTTTTTAAAAAATCAACATGAAATCATAACAAAGGTCTAATTTCCAAGTTCACATAAATATAATTAAATGTTAAGCTTTCCCTCAGAAAAACAAACAAACAAAAAAATACCTTAAAAAAAAAGAGCACATTCCTGCAACCTAACTCATAGGAGTTAGTCCCTGGTCTTCAAATCATCTCTCATATCTTGGAAGTGCATTTCAAAGATGGATGTAATAGTATTACAAAAATATAGGAAACTGCCAATGCAAAGGCTGTAGATTAAATTGAAACTGCAAACCTAACAAGTTTATAGTGATAGTCTCTGGTGCTGTCAGTTTTCAGAACCCATTAGTGGTAGCTTATGGCTTTGCTGCATTTTAGCATCCATAAGCTTTACATACATTGAGAAAAATTGCCTTTGTCCCTTATAGTATGTGCTTTTATCCTATCCTTCAGTTCTTCATATGTGAAACTGGAAGAAGAAATCTCAGAGAGGAAGACTATCTCACAGAGGTGTTGACATCAGTTTAAGTAAGTGCTCAGATTCCACAGTAAAAAAAAACCCAAAAATTCACAAAAAGCACAAACAAAGGGCTCCAAGGACATTAGTAAATCTTCCATCCACATAGAATGGTGCAGTAAATAAGGTGCTGAGGCCACGCAATGAATAAGATGGAAGATAAATCTGTTAAATAACTAGCTACACTGTGTACAGCATGAGAAGAGATCATTAGACAAGAGCAGGGAATGAGGAAGGAATCTGGTGGAAGAATAAAGTAAATTGACTTAAGTGGTAAATTAAATGGATGCAGTGATCATTTTGGTATTCCCTAACTTCTTGGCAAATTAATTTTATATATTTTCTTTGGTCTACCATTATAATGTCAGCAGTGATATTTTCTGATGGAGTTCCAAAGATTGCCTTTGTAGAAGAAACACATCAAATGCAAGCAGTTTTTACCAATTAGGTCAAAGAAAGTATAACAACAAAGTTAGAATTAACAAATGCTGTAATGATATTGTACTTCAGGAATAATAAACCCTCTTAGAAATGCTTCACCATATATATTTTATTTTACCAATTAATGAATTCTTGTTCTTGCAGCACTTCACTCACCAGATTTTGTTAATGGAAAATGTGAATTAAAAAAAAAAACAAAACAAAACCAACCAACCAAACAAAACAAAAACACAAGATAAAAAGCACAGTGAATTATTCAGGGTAATGATTTCACACTTAAACATTACATGAAAAGCACTAACTATGCTGTTAAAAGGTATCTTGACTTACTAGATGTTTCTGAGAATGTTTTACTTGTAAAAATGTATTTTATACATGTTACTTGATGCAATAAAACTGAATATTGCGTAAGTTTAATTTCAAGGTCCTGGGTGCTGGAAACCATTGGCAGGCAGTGGGTTTGTGTTTGTATTCCCTTAGGGACATGTGGACGATTGTATAAACATCTTTAAAAAAGAAGGCAGCCCACTGCCAGGTAATCTGAATCTCCCTTGGATAATTTTAAGAATGTTATAAATCCAATAAAAGAACTGGAAAACACTAGCTCAGAAGACCTGACATCAGGTAGCATTTTTAAGAGCCTGCTCTTTAAATTCAGTCCAGGATCCAGCCTCACAAGTACAGCATCTGAAAGTGCATAAAAACAAAAATAAGAATTTTAGCACAAGATTATCAAATTCACATGAATGATCACAATAAATCTATTTAAAAGTTAATTCTAGTTCTTGTTGCAAGTGGGAGCTTGAAAGATGAGTAGGCTTTTAAATTATAGCATACAATTACCTCCAGAGAGGATGCCTATGTACATCAGAGAGCGTTCTGTGCTTTTGTCATGTTTGTCCAGACTTCTAAGTTTCAATTAACGCAATATTTTCTACAGAAAAAGACATCTTTGCTCTGCTAGTGGTACTGGGCAGAATGGTCTGCAAGTGCAGTCTTGCTCCCTGTTCACATTCCTTCTGGTAGGGCAGGAACCATCTTGTGAAGCTGGCACTTATGAGAGGATCCCTCTACATGGAAATTCATTGTCTATGTAGTACCAAAATCCCTCACCAACTCTTCTATACCATGTCAGTCAGGAGGCTGAAGTGCTATCACTGTTCTGATGGCATATGGGACCAGTGCAAAACCACAGGTCTGGGTGGAAATGGGTGAAATGCTGGTTCCACTATCTCCACTATCTCCTCTGTTCTTTTCCCTTGCTGGATTCTGAAAAAGAGCTTACATAGTTTCTTTTGGCTTTCAGCAAAATGCTGTAATTGAACCATTTTCAGCTTCCAAAAAATTATGTTTTCAGTAAAAAATCTAAGTAATTGCTGGTTTTGTTGTTACTTCAGAGTCTTGGAGTTTGTTTGATCAGCTGTAATATTTATTTGTGGGTGTCACTCATGAAGCAATTTAGCCCATCATCACTTCTACAGTTAAACACCACAAACTTGATTTTAAGCCAGAGGTTACCATGAACAGGGTAAATAACAAGTGGTGATTTGGCTCAGACTGAGCTCTTCCTGGGATGCTAGCTCTCACAAAAGAAACTATAGCTTTGCAACCATTGAAAAAGGCATCACTGCAGGACAGCAACATCTGTTGAAGCTTTGCTCTCTGCCTCTCCTTTGTATTTCAGACCTGGAAACTGACTGTAACCTCCAGGTACAGCCAGATTGTGGAGCAGACTCCAGACTCCTTAGTTCTGTAGATAAAACTGAGTTTTGCAGTGGTGGTAGAATGGGAGATAAAGAAAGCAAGGGCTGGAAGTGAGGAAAATTCAGATTTAAAACATGGCTTTGATTAATGATACAGTGGTAGCAAGCAGCTCACTGATTCTCTCTGCCTTAACATTTGACTTGGCCTGTGTTACACCATCCCTCCTTGCTCTTCCTATCCCAAACAACTGTATCTCTGTGCCACAGCCATGCTTCCTTCATTATAAAATGTCTCTGTTGACATTCACAGTGGAAAGAAGGAAGTTGGTTTGGGTCAAAATTTCAGAGGACTCATGCAGCTGCTGGGAAAGTCTACCATCTGCAAGAGCTGACACCCTCCTCAGCATCCATCGTAGGAGCAGGTTAGAGGCAGGAGCAACTCTTCAGATTAAAATAGCTGATTCTCTATAGCTTGAAAGCTGCCACCCTTCTTTGCTTATACCTGCTCAACCTCTCCTACAATTCAGGATGACAGATTCTTCTGGTTATTTTGCTGGACATGTATGTGGTCATTCTACTCATGTGAGGTTTGGAACTATGCTCACGAGCAAGCCTTCAGGCTTTTAAGCAATTAGACTATAGTGTATGTTCTTGTATGCTCAAATCTTAAGGCTGTTTTCACTTAGCTGTTACTCAAACAGGCTACCTCTCATAGCACTGGGAGTTTGCCTTAGTGAAAAATATCTGAGGGAAAATAAAGTACTGCTGTTGGTACTTAGCTCACAAGCAGACTGAAGGACAGCAGAAGAATGATGCTTAGCCACCTCAGTGGAAAAATAAAGTAACACCATTTGAACAATAGCAACCTCTATAGGCTCCTAATTTACAGTAGATAAATGTGCCATTTGGTTTTGGAAACATTTCCTTCAGTCTGAAGTAGGAAGAATTTAACACTTACAGTGAAATGTACCATCAATTTTGGGGTGATTGAAAATGAAAGACCGTTTCCTTTATGTTTCTTTTGTATCTTCTTTGTTATGATTTTCCTGTTTTTAATAAAACGTTCAACATTTAGGAAAGTGGAAAAAAAAAAAGAAACAAGACCTGCATTTTATTTCTTTTTTCCTGCTAGGTTTTAAAGTGAAAAAACTAAAGTTTCCTCAGACATTGGAAAAATGCCCAGGGATTGGCATTTTTCAGAACGCATCTGTTCAACCCCCCTTGGAGCTGGGACTCAGTTCTTTACCAGGGTGACTGGCAGGCAATTACTATTTTCATGTCATTTTAAGATCTTAAGTCAGGCAGCCAAAATTATTGGATGCTCATTTGGGAGTCATATACCTTGACAGAAGTTACTTTAACCAGGAAAAAAAAAAAAAAAAAGGCACAAATTTGGTGAGGTTGATTATTTATCAATTTATTTCTGATGTTTATGATAACCTTTGTGGTAGGTGCATATGAAGCATGACATTTTAGATTAAAAGAAGCATCATTGTGTTTACCTCAAATACCTCTTGCCAGGCAGTAAAATGGCTGGCTGTGTATTTGCATGCAAAATGTCACTTATATGAATCAAACCCTGAACATAAATATCTAGAGATACTGTTTTCCTGTATGGAAAAGTTCATCATGATGTTTTGTGTGGTTTTGAGTGTGAGGCATAAATTAATCATTTTAAACAGCATTCAGGAGTCACAGTCACTGTCCCTGTCTTAGGCAGCACGCAGAGAAACAGCAAAGTATTTTCCCCAACACAAGGTGCTTTTTTTCTGCCAGAATGTCTACTAGGTGAGAATATCTTGCAGAGCAGAGGCATATGCATTTAGGGAATTTAAGCTGCAGGTAATCCAGTTTGCAGTTAAAAAATAGATGGTCAGTGTTGACAGCTAAAAAGCAGAAAGAAAATTAATATTTTAAGTGAAAGAAAAAGTAGAAGAGAAATAATCACAGAATGGTTGGGGCTGGAAAGTACCACTGGGGTTGATCTAGTCCAAAATCCTTGTTAAAGCAGGGTCACCTAGTGCATATCACTCAGGATTGTGTTTAAATGGCTCTTGAATATCTCCAGGGAAGGAGACTCCACAATCTCCCTGGGTAACCCATTCCAGCTTTCAGTCACCCTATCAGTAAAGAAGTTTTTCTCATGTTAGATGGAACGTCCTGTGGTTTAGAATTTAATTGCAGTAGTAGTTAAATTCCTCACCTGGGATTAGACCCTCTCCTATGACCTGCTCTGCAGATATATCTTGGGCTTTAACACAGAGGAAGAGGAAGGATAGAAGAACTGAGTCAGAGAAGGACTAGAGGGGATTTTTTTTTTAAGGTATGTGGAAGCTTGAAGATGAAGCTAGTGTTCAGGGCATTTACAAATTGCTAATTTTCAGTGGAGTGAGGCAATTAGTTGACACTGGATATCTTACTTGATGTCTGCTTAATCTCAAAAGGGTTTATTGCTGTTTTTTGAGAACCATTTGATAGTCACACAAAATGTGTCTGACAGTGCCTTGTCCTCAGTTCAGAAGAACCTGAGATTTAGCAGGGTCTTCTTCACATGACACTTCAGCTTTTGTTTCTCCCTAAGAGTCATTCATTGAAAATGGACTCCATCAAAGTACTCCACATTGCTTAGCTCTACAACATAAGGAACCTTTTTTTTTTTTGGGTCTTGCTTATGTTTGTGATTCGAAAGTCACCTGCAGGTTTCAGAGACAAACCTGTTGAAATTTGTAGTTACCCTTAATGTAAAAATAAGCCCTTCCAGTTGACTGCTCTAACACTTTTCCATCCTGAATGGTATAAAAGGGAGAAAAAGAACCCTTTGGGATTCATCCTAAACAAAACTCACTACTAATCTGCTAGCAAGAAGAAGAGAAATTAACTTTTTCCTTCCTCAGAGGCTCCTCTAAGCTGCCAAACAATAAGGTGGAATAAAATATTTTTGTTTTAAAGTCTCTAAACATGACTAAAATAAGCGTAGCTTGCCCTGTGGCACTCTAGCTTTCTTTGGGTCTGAAATGCCACAGGTGCTCATATGATTTCAGCCCAAGTTAGAGACATTATCCCCATAAACACTGCTTCCTGCAAAATATTCAGTAATCCCAGACTGGATCCAAAACCAACAGGAGATGTTTAGTCTTAATTTCCATTCTATGAGAAAACTCAGAGGCCTGATATGAATGAGTTTCAATCAGATTTCCCGCAAAGACCGTTGTTATTTTATCTGTCTGACTTAGGGAGAGATTGTCTTGTCATGGTCATTTCAGTCACGGACATCTGCCCTTCTCTCTGCTCCATTTGATTTTACAAAATGTCTAATTTCTGCAAGAAGACTGGTTTTGCTTTTATGTCTTCAGCTGAATTGCCTTTTACTGTGTTAAGCAATTTTTGTTGGAGAAGTTGGGCACATGAGGATAAGGGATACTTACAGCAGCTCTGTTTGCAGGATGCCTTCCTCATACAAAAGATTCAAATCAGAGACTAGGTGACTTTTAATGATATTTTTACATCCCTTTTTTTGTGCTTGTGCTATTATCTACAGTGTGATTGTTATCAACAAATTTAGTTCATTTTGGGGATCTTGCTGTGTTATGTTTCATGGGGACAAGTAATAGCTTTTGTTAGCACATCTGATATAGCTTGAAAAAAAGCTTCTTTCTTGGGCCTACCGCTTCTTTTCAGATCCGAAAAATAATTTGCATGCTTGCAGTAAGAGTTCTAGCCATGCATCTGTCTCTTATCACACACTGTTCCTGGCTTTAAAATGTATGAACAAATGTATTTGGAGTGATGAATAATAAATAATCTTTATCTCAATACCCTCTTTTATTCCACAGTCTCAAGGTACTTCACAAAAAGTAATAAACTTTCTATAAAGAATAAAGACAAACAATCTGCTGTCTCAACAAGGAAAAGTGGCAAATCTTCAGCTATACACAGCTACTCTGCAGAGGACAGACATACACTCACATAGACAGAGCCTCTATTTATTGAGATAGGCATAAAAGATGGGAAGAGTTCTCATGGCTTTTCTTTATATCCACAAGCACTTGTCTGCTAATGAAAAGTAAATGGGAAATTAAAGATAACAAAGGACAAATGTTGCATTATCCAGTTTTCTAAACTGAAGTGTTTAAAAAGAGCAGATAGTAATCCGTATTTTGGAATGCCAAGTGAGCTTTAAAATAGCATGGAACTTACCAACTTGGAGTTTGGCCAGAACACCAAGGCTGAAATATTTGCCCATTGTCTTAGATTCTTTGTATTAAGGAACACAGGACTGCCAGCAAACATTGCCCTCCCTGGATTCTGGACATTTGATAAGTGCCAGCTCAGGATTCAAAACATAGAAATTTCCTAAAAATGTTACTGCATTCCAGTGTCATGCACTTGTCTCACAAATTTTCTTTCAGCTTCATGCTGCAATTCTTTATGTCATTGGGGCTGCTAATGTGAATTGGGTTCCCTTCGTACTTTGTGGCTGAGGGCTTCAACTGTCTACAAGCCTCAGCCTGGTTTTGCACAACATAATTATCACTGTGATAGAGTTTTATAGAAAAATGCTCTTAAGGTGGGAGAAATCCTATGAACTAAAACCACACAGGATAAGAAAAACAAGACAATAGACTCAACAGTATCTGCTGAGATAGGCTTACTTAAATCTCAGGAATTCAAGAGGAAAATACTGATACAAAAAAACCTGTAAAATCCTACGGAAAGAAGAGCAAAAAATAAGAAAATAGCAAATCAGCAATATCAAAGATCAGACTATGCCAGGGAGCAAGAGGCAAATCCTCACCTGACTGATGACTCAGAGCCACAAAAAAATTGCATGGCCCTGTAGCATAGTAGCTTCAGCTATCCACTGCATGCTTTCACCAACAAATAAATGTACTTTGAAGTTGTTTTTCCTGCTGGCAGACATAAGCACAGCAGAGGTACCCAACCAAAAGCAACCTAGAGGCAAAAGGCTAAAAAATAAATGAGCCTTTGCAAGAGATACATCTGTTTCCATCCCACTTTCCCTCATTAATTCCCTACAATCCATTTTCTCTGGGAAGCCCAAACTATCACTAACTCCATGCGCACGGCAGCTGGTCATGGTAAGGGATGAATGCTGGTGGGTGAAGAAAGTAAAAAAGATGCATTAGTTAAGCATTTTCTCACATCTTCATCTTGGTTAAAGGAAAAGAGCATAATTAATTGATAAAAAGAAAAAAGAAGTGGGACCAGGTTCAGGGGGAGGGAAGGTGGGTGGGAATAGAGCAAGATGAGGTGATTCATAATTAAACTGAAAATGAGCATTGCTGCTGTTAGTATGATGTCTGTAAATACTCATGATGCACACTAGTACTGATCAAACTAGGCTAAAGCCACTTCTCTGTTTCTGAAAGGAAGAGCAGGAAACAATCTAGATCTAAATGTTCCCTGAACAAGGGAAACAATGCTTTTGTTCCCTTCTACTTGCTCTTCCTGCAAGAATTTCAGTAGTGCAGTGTGATTCCCACCTAGTCTTGGCAGTAGGAGCTTGGGCATTCAGTGCCAGCATCCACACACTTCCAGTAACCCAAATAGGACTTGCATAAGCAAGGCTGAGGAGAATGCCTATCTTCTAGACAACTGACATCACTAGTTTCTGCAGTACAAGCCTATTCTGATCCACATTATCTATGAAACCTGGCTTACAGCCCAAATTGGTGATCCTGCAAGCAGTGCAGATTTTTTGGTACAAAGGAGGCATTCCTTTCTTCCCATTCTTAGCTTTTAAAAATCTTTTTTTTAAAATCAGGGTTAAATCACAAGCAAACAAATGCTAATAGAAAAAGACTACATGCATAACCCCTGCAGTGTATTTACCTATGTAAATAACATGTAATTTTCACTAATTACTGTTTCATGTCCCATTTCCTCCTGTAGTCTATATTTAAATCGCATATTTGCCTCTATCTGCTTCCTCTTAATTCGTTTTAATATGAATATTCATGCCACCATTGAGTGTTTACTTCTGTGGTGACCTTGAAAATACTACCCTTGCAACACAGCAAACAGCCGGGTGCTGTGGTTGTGTAACAGTGAAGAAAATAAAGTACAATAAATAATTCTCAGACTGATTTAACAGCACTGTTTGGGATCAGACCACATTCTCCTTTGTTTATTCCTCAACGGTTGTTTTTCTTTCTTATTTTTTTTCCCCTCTTAAGTTAAACAAAGTTATTCCTTGCTATAGTTCCCTAGATAGCAACTCAGGAGACTGGATTTCCATAGATAAGGAATGGCGCAACGAGTAGGCAATGCAGAATTCCTGCACATTACACAGCCTTTTCAGATGGAAAAGAAAAACAGTTTATACTGCAGCTGGATACACATTCCTTTTTCTTCATATGAAATTTGAAAGAATATTTTCAGTGTCCTAAATCAGGATGAAAAAAAAAAAAACAAAACCCCCAGCACAGTGTGGAGGAGTTCTCTCAGGACAAAACCAGGAGAAAGATCAACAGAATTAAGTCTGCTAAAGTATACTCGAACCAGTCAGAACCAGTTTACTTCCATGGTGACTTTTATATCATGAAATTTTGATGTTAAACATATCTTTCAAAATAAAAGCATTTTGAAAAAGACTAAAAAGACTATATTAAGATTGCTCTGTTTTGTAATTCAAGATCTGGGAAGAGAAACAGGCTACTTCCCTGATCTCTTTTATAATTTAATACCTAAGAGCAAATGAACCATGCCCTGGCAGTGTCTGTTTCCTTACACTTATTAGAGAGGAAGCTGGGAATCAGTCTGAGGCTCTCAAACACAGCAAGGTGTGTCCTGGGCTGTCTGATTCCCCATTAATTCCAAGATTCCAAGACCATTAATTTGTGAAAAACACGCTTGCTGGTGTTTGGAAAGGGGTTATTTTATGATGATGTCATATTGGCTCCTGGCTAGATACAAAACAGACTGTCACCCTTTATCTAGTCTTCTTTTACCCCTTTTCAGAGACACCTGCATGCTGCAGTTACCCCCCTCTCCCCCAGTTAATTTACTTGAGGGCATTTTAAAGATGACTACATACCAACTACTGTTCACCCTTAGGTGCCCTGAGCTCGCAGCTAGGTGACTTGTACTGGTTTCTTTTAGAACTTGTTATTCCAGTCTGCACTGCTTATACATTCATTTATGGGTATCTTTTAAGTATCTTCACACTGAAAGCATCGCTCCCTAACAACTTAGCAGTTATGACTCAGCAACTTTAGAGATTTCCAGCCTATAGAAGACAGAAAGCTGGTCTAAACTAGGATGTTACCTCTGTGAGGAGCCGTGGAGAGTCTCCTACTGAGACACGATTTTATTTCGTGGCCTCCACTGAGGAATCATGTGCTATGGGTAGTTAAGAAATGAGCTGCAGAACGTTTAGGCTGGTATGGATCTCCAGCTAATTACTGTGCGGTGGCTGAGAATTTAGCCTTCAGTTTTCTCTTCAGTTTGCTGTCTCCATTGCTGCCTGCAAAAGTAAAGTTCTTTAAATCTATTCCAGTGATGCAGCTCCACAGAGACCAAATAATTTCACTCATTAGGAATGCAAATGGACACGATCAGCCTTTTAAGATTTTGATATGGCTCAATAAATTTTGAGCCTTTTGATAACCTTTATCCTAGCTCCTAATTATTAGCTTTGTTACAGTATTAGCTAGGGACCAGGCTAAAAAGTATCCTCAGTCTTCTGCACACGGGTGTTACATGGAAGGAAGAACTCTAGAATTAGCTTAATGGCACTCTGCATATCCATTTATGAACTTCATCATGAGACAGTGATGTTGAGAGCCAGCATTTGGTAGGGCTGAGTTCCCAAGAGGTTTGAGGGGACTGCACCCTCTACTGGAAGACAACTAAGGTGCACTCAAGCCAGGGGCCATTTTTATAATCAGGACTTAATCACTTCGTTTTATGGACAGATGAGAGCATCATTCACTGAGCACCACTTCTTTCCCACACAATACATTTAAAGGAGTTTTACCAGGATATAAAAATATAAAAATGCAATTTCTAAAGTTATCAAAATTAGATTGTTGCTATGTAACATGCTGCCATTTTTTAATCTATGCAGGCTGCATCTTGCTCTTGGACACAGTTCAAAGCTGAAATGGGCAAAATTTAAGTAGCTCTTTGAGGAACAGCAGGAAACTATAAGATCCCAGAAATGTTATAAGCTTTAACTAAAGTTTCATCTTTAATGATTCTGTTCTGCCTCCAAATAAATTGAATAATGACTAGAATCTAAAGCTTATTTAGGAAGTTGCCATAGCAACAATTAACTACCTCTAAGCCTTTCAGCTTTATTTTATCTTTTCTTCACTGAGGTGCCCTAAATTACTTGAATCCTGAATAGCTACACTAATATATCCATGTCTTTGAACTAAATGACATGGTCTTGCTAGAATCCTCATTATGTGAATATTGACTGAATTTCTAATTGGGCCTTGGCATCATCTTGCTGACACTGTCACTGAGAGAAGCCATGTAAAAGTGAGAAAGATTATTAACAGAAAAAGTAGAAGAAAATAATACTGTTTCCACTAGGAAAGCAGATAGGCTAATCAAGCTGAAGAAACAGTGAATGGAGTAGAATTAGCTTAAATGTTTATATGGACTAAAAACTTCCTCCAGATGCAGTACTGCTTGTTTCTGCTATTATCCTCTTACACTCTAAAAAATATAAAAATATCAGAGTAACCCAAAAAGACAGATTCTGACCTGTGACTTAAATAATTATTCATGCCAATGCAAAGAGCATATTAGCTCTAATTATGCTAATTTAGAGGCATTTTCTACTCACTTTTCCCTGACGTGAACTATCCTGGTATTATAAGTTGTTTCATGAAACTTGCCCTATATTTTTCTCTGCCACTTTATTTGTTGTCATTTGACTTTGATGAAACAGAGCTTCTGAAGCAGTAATACTTCTGAAGCTATTTAAAACCATTGTCATATACTCAAAACTTAAATAGCGCCCAGGCAACCATTCCTGGTTTTTGCTACAAACTAGCTTCAATCTTCAGATGCGTGAATCTGCTCTGTAAAAGCTGCATCTCATCTGGTGCATGGGGCTTGTCCTTGGATTGCAAATCTCTGAAAGGACCATACCAGTGTTTCATTTCCTTTAGAGAGGGCCCTTAGATGGTAGACTGTAGAAAAACAACCTGTGCACAACCTCTATGTGCAGGTGCTAACCAGCATGCTCCACGCACATTCAGTTTTCTGTTTATCTTTTCAGTTATTTCTGCAGGTACTTTTCTCAGAGTTGGTCATAGCTGTGAGTCTCTCTCGATTTTCTGAGTTACTTCTCATGGGCATGGCCTGATTACCAAGGAATACTTCAGAGCCTTATAAAGAGCAAAGAACAGACCCTCTCTCAGTAACATGGCTACTTGTTCTTCTTGTCAAGGCACAGGGGCAACTGAGATGCCCCAATAACTGTAATAGCTCCAAAGTTCAATTTGGCTCTGCAGGATTCTCAGAGTAGCTGTCTCCATCTCCCAGTTCCTTCCTGTGCTACTTTTACAGTCAAATTTTACTGCACACTTCCAGAGGTGGCTGTGCAGGGCCAGCATCACGTAGTAATGCTCCCAGCAGCAGCCGTTAGCTTTGAGGAGGAGTTTAAAGAATGCAGTGCTTCTAGCTTCTCACTCCTGTGTCGCAGCAATTGCCAATTTGCTTCCATACTTTAACATCTTCCAAAATCAGAGTTAGCACCTGGACCATTGCATTACACAGTCAGTAATGACCACAAGTATCCACAGAAGACAAGCTTTTATCCATATTTTATATGCAAAATTGAAGTTTGTATCATTAACACATGGTGTTATTCTTACATTTGCTCTGTATTCAAAGTATTTGTGTCACCCGTCTTCGAAATGAATCCCAGTATTTTTGTGCATGGTCTTCATTTATTTATTGTATTAGAAAAAGGAGTGAGTTATCATCTTGTGGGGTTTGTTTTTTTTTTTTTTTTTTTTTGTTCTTTTTTTTTTAAAAAAAAAAAAAAACAACCACCTATCAGTAGCAGTATACAGAAAGCAAGTAGGCTTTCTCACATTAGATAACTACAAGCAGTAACTGATAAAAAATGAATTTTAAATAAACTGGAGCAAAATAATTCCAACTTCACTTGGTACGCCTTTTCTAAAGTTGGTCCTAAGGCAACAGGAATAAAGCAGATGACTTCTCTATTGCTTTGATGGAAACAATATTCATCTGGATTACCCTTAAACCTGTCCTGGGGTTTAATAATCACTTTAACTGAAGATAGATTAAGAGAAATAGCCCAGTACTGGCTTTGTATTATTTTAAACCACATCTTGACAAGAATTTTTGCAAGTCTGCTGAAAGCATTTGTTGATAATAAAAGAACAACATCCTAAAGCAAAGATGTTAGCTTCATCCCTATATCTGACACAAACACAATCATTCAGTGCAAACACAATCTTGAACAAAAGGATTGGATATGGTCATTTTTGAACCAAAGTAAACGATTCAGCAGCTGTAGATTTCTTGTCTGCACTGCCGTTCTCAGAATTTGCATAATTTACATGACTAAGAGATGTTTGGCTGCTTAACCTTATAATTCACAGGGAAACATCATCTGGCCATTTACACTGTTATATTGACCTTGGAGAGTTTCCTATACATACTTTTCTCCTGCAAAAATGCCTTTTGTTATCATATAAAGTAAAATATCAGTGACAATATTCTTCAGAGCATTATATAGCTTGAAGCAGCTCCTGGGTCATACAGTGTTTGCACTCAGCATAGGATAGGACAGTTATATGGAATGGAAGAATGAATAGACAGAGTTTCCAGCCACAGCTGTACTCTGTAGTGCAAGATACAAATATGGATAGTACAGAAAGGTATTTATCACCTGCACATATTCCAGACAAGCCACCCTTCTCCTTTACAAGCCATCTACTGGTTTCTATCTCTTCCTTTTACTTAAAATCTCCTAACAGACTGCACCTGTTAGGACAGGGCAGCTGTAGGTGGCTGACTGTGAAACATCGGACTGCATTACAGGGAAGATAGATGAGCAGAGGAGAGAGAGGCACTTGGCTCGGGGGCAGCATCAATGATATACTGGCTGTGGCTATTACTCACTGACTAGCAGCTGGCTGCCTTATTGATAAGGAGATAAACCAGGCTGGGAAAGATAGAAAGTAAAAGCACTGCTCCCTCAGTGGTTGCTGGCATGCTTAAGCAAACATGGGGCTGGAAACTGCTCCAAACAAGCTGACCGCACATCAGCCAGCAGGTGAGTAACTGCCCACTCACTCTCAGCAGTATTTGAACAAATATCAACTGCATATGCAGCTTCTGCAAGGGCTGCTTGCAAGACAGATGCGAACAGCTAAAAAGATAGTTGCAACAAATATGACACCTGTTCAGCAGCAGTTTTCAGAAATTAGTTCTAAAAGTACTTACCCCTTCTGCCCAATATACTTCCCAGGAAGGACATGCTGCATTTTCTGAAGACATCTCGCTTTGGAATTGCCTCACAACCACGATATCGTCAGGTCTTTTGCCCTCAGCTCCTGATGCCCTCTGATACTCTGTCCTCCATTTCCTCATTTTTCTGCTTTGCTTGTGGGGGTATCTGGCTTGATGGGTCAACTGTTTGCCAGTCTTTTCCTCCGAGACCTGTATGGTAGCACAGCAGACAAGCACCACAGCTCCAGACTCTGTCCCCCTCCACACTTTATTTTTGAGTAAGGTGTGACACTTCACACAGAGGGTCTTCCCCACCTCTTCCTCTGACCAGTCTGCTTTTCTCTGTCAAGCCAGATGCGGCCTTCACAGCATGTCCTCCTGCAACGCCCAGCACAGTACCTGAATGTACAAACACAACACTTGCTCTTTCATACATACGTCTCATTTTATTCATCCCTATTTAATTCAGACACATTGATTCATGCATTTACTTTCCTTGGAGATATTAATACCAGCTCATACATACAGAATGAGAAGGGAAGTAGCAATAGCATTGAAATTGGCCTGTAACAGATGTTAGCAAAGATAGTTATGATGTCTGCCTGGCATACATCTTTGTTTCTTAGGTGATGAGAGTGGTAGACAGATAGAGGAAAAACAGAGAGGGGGATTGTAAACCTCAGCTATATGTCAGGAAATGGAACAATTTAGCACATTCATTGCTCTTGTCTGGAGAGGAGACATCTTAAAACTCTATGAATTACACTCTGAACCTAAGGAGAAAAAACTTTACCTTTGATTTCTTGCAGATATGTGCTGTGTTTTTTCTGTAGACAGCACGAAAAAAGAGTGCACGTACAAAAGAAACCAGGTGTTAAAGAGTCCAGGTATCCCAAGGCTGGAGCCTGGTGTCAAAAGGCAAAATGTTCAGTTAAGATCTAGTTTGTATTATCAATTAAAATAGTCCATTTTAGATAAATGAACAGGTATTTTCTTTTGATATTTGTGAAATCACATTTGCATTTTGCCAAGGAAGTGTTTATAGTTATTGGACACGAAACGTGCTAAATAGTTGTCAAATATCTCAAGTGGTGATTGTGATCAGTATGTGGTTTCCCCCCCTCCTTACTTCTGTAGTTCTCAAATCCCCAAATTCTATTTAATAATTAACAAAGCCTTTAATAATTTCTACAGCGGGCTGCTAATTCACTTCTTATTAACCAAATACTGACACTGAATGTTACTTTATATTACATACAAAGGTGGCTGATTTTTCATGACTGTTTTAATGGTGTCTTATTTTGTGATGTGTGGTGTTTGTATAATGGAAAGGCAGTTTATAATTCCACAATTCTTGATCTTTCTGTTATGAAAGATGTAACTACATTGTTTTACTGACTTATATTAAAAATGTGGTTTGAATTTGTCCTCTGCTCCACACTGACCGATGAAATAAGTTCACACACGGTATAAAAAATAGACACAAGGCAATGAAAGATGTACTGGAATATCACAATGCTTATAGTTGTCACATATCTTAAATCCCCATAATTACACTTTTCTTTAGAGACTCAGATAAACCACTAATACTACACTCACTTTAAGCACATTTGTATTAAAAGTAGCAATTCAATAAATTTCCAGTTCTGATCCCTAAGTGTTAAAGACAAAAAAAACCCAAAAATATCTTAATTTCCATACAAATTTTTTGAGAATGAGTGACTTTGATTTTTTTATTATTATTCATAGTGTGTTAGCTTGGTATTTAATAATGTGATTTAATAGTTTCACTCGGCAAATGCCCCAAATTAGTTATTATAGTGATATCTTTACATTATGACATTTTTGTGTCTTACAGCTTTACTGAGTTTTATTAATTTCATATTGGATGATGAGTCAGGCATATGTTTACCTTTCTGTATTTTCTGTCCCAATCACAGGAACAGAGAAGCACACTTTCAAAGGCATATGTAAATAAATACCGCATTTGTATAAACAGAAACCTCTTTTAACAGAATCTAAGACATCCTTGAAAAGTAGAACTTGAAAGACTACTGCTAAAGCAGGCTGAGTCCTGAGCCCTGTCAGGGGTTATAAAAACAAACTGAGGGGTCAGATTCTCAAACAGACTCCACAAAAACTTCAATCTGCTTTGTTGGAAAGGTAATTGTTAAAAAGCCAAAAATAGAAATTCATACACAAACCCCCCCAACTCTGTATTATGCAAATGAAAAATGGCATTATTGTGAACCTTAAAAAGTTTCAAGGGAAGAAAAAAAAAATAAGCTGAACAATTTACTAGATAAAAAAACACAACTTACACTCTGTACCCTTCAACACTAATGAATAATCAATTCTTCCTTATACTAATATTAGATATTTTTAAAAAAATAAAAATGCAGATCATCTGCCCCTCAGAAATCTAATAAAAGCTTTTACCTATTAAAATGACTTATACTTTTTTTTTGTTGCTAAGATAATTCACCTATTTTTATTTTATTTTTATTATTCTTCTGGTCAACATTTATTGAGGAATCTCACTCTTTTAGTAAGGTCAAAGCATAGTTTCCCTTGTTCTCAGTATGCTTGGACTTAGATTTCTAGATTTTACCTCTGATCGCCTTACTGATATTTCCAGCTGAATCTGTGACTGTCACCCAAGTGGACTCCAGTTGTCCTTTGAGTTGGATCCAAGATCTAGTACCTGGCTGCATCCTTTATAGATAATTTACAAGTTAATAATATTCTTTCAATAAATAACTTAAAAAAAAATATATGTTAGTGGATGCCTTTATAGACACCTTGTTTTACATTCTCTAGTGCTTCAGAAACCTAGAAGAAACAATGGTATAATTTTCAATGGCAACGATTCTCTAGAGATACCTATTGAACAACTATCACAATCAATAAAATCATGCAGCACAGGTTACTTGCTCTGTTTAATGAAGAGGGACTGAAGGCAGGTTTTTTTGCATTAATTAACAAAAGTCATTGTTAAAAGTTCCTGTTCAGAAAATTTCAGCTATCTAGAGACATTAAGTAACTCAATGTAGATAATGTCATAAAATACCATTGATTAGGATAAAAGCTTATACTGATTTCTTATCCTGAAGGTTCAAGGACAAGTCCTGAAGTATTTTGCCTGAGACAACTAAGTTGAGGAAAGTTGAAGTTACAAGTTTAACAGAATGTAAGTAAGCCAGTTGAAAAAAGCATGCAGAGAACCAGAACTACTTTCCCCCCACCCCCATTTGCTGTAAATATCTGTAAAAGCAGCTCTTGACTATTTAATTTGATAGGCTTACAGCAACCATCTGAACAGTTTTGAAACTAGAGAGTTTATTCCACATGTATATGTAGGACATAATTCTAGCGTGCCCCTGCCCTCAAAATGAGTTCAGGAAATATCTGGGACATTACTGCAGCAGTCTTCCTACTCCCTACCCATCAATGTGTGCCTGATACCTGCACTGCAAAGAGTTTTTCTGCTCACTGTGTTTAATTATGAATGGCTAATATATATGAGGTTTGCTAGCAAGTTTCTCTTGTGTGATCTTGCAACCTATTTAGAAAATAAAGTATTCCAGAGGAAATAGAGGCATTTATGATTCATGAAATGCTTTGGTAACAGACTTGGAATGACATCAGATCTGTGCTGTATATCCCTCCCTATTCAAAATGCATCAATTCAGATATACAATCTAAGACCATAAAATTCCATAGGAATTAAAATAATTCTTAATTACCTGCCTTCATAGGAAGGCATTCTTTATGAGTTTAAATAACGAAAGTCCTGTAACATTCTTTGGACTGCTGCAAACTCTAACTTCTTAAAAATGCCTGCAACTCTTCCCACTAAGGTCCACAGGTTTTAAAAATTGTCAATTGCAAATAAGCATTATCATGCGCTAAAGAGCTTTGCTGAGCCCAAGTCTGGAAGCATGAGAAATTGTGGCCCTGACAGGGCCATGATACAGAGGTTTGTTTTCATAGCAGTTTCCTTAGAGATGGTACTTCAGATGCAGCTCTCTGAGTGATACAGTAAATGCTCGGTTTGGTACCTAAAACTGTATATCTTAAGATGGTAATTTGTAATCTGCTTTTGAGTACCCAGGAATTTCAGTATTTGAACAGCCATTCTGCAAATTAAGATCTATTGCTTACATCAGAGCTTGCAGCTAAATATACTGGAAGGAAGATGTCATGGTTTAATTCCCTCAAGCAATTTGCTCACTCTCTCCCCCTCTTTGTAACACAGGGATGGGGAGGAGAATTGAAAGAATGCAACTCCCACAGATTGAGATACGAACAGTTTAGTAACTAAAGTATAACACAAATCACTACTGCTACCACAAATAATCATAATGACAAAAGAAATACCAGGGAAAAAAGGCAATCGCTCACCACCTATACCCAGCTCTACCAAGCAATACATACCCCCACCCTTCCAGGTCTCTGCCCTCTGTTTTTACATCCTGGGCATGACGTGCTGTGGTATGGAATACCTCTTCTGTCAGTTTGGGTCAGATGTCCTGTCTCTGCTTCCTCCCAGCTTCCCCTCCTCTCTGGCAGAGCATGAAATTCAGAAAGTCCTTGATCAGACCAAAACATTACCAAGCAGTAACTGAAAGCACTGATGTTATCATTGCAGTTTTCAGGTCCAAAATCAAAAACACAGCGCTGCACCAGCTACCAAGAAGGAGAAAAATGACTGCTACTGCTGAATCCATGACAGGAGATAATGTACTGTATACATGCATATTCCCATAACTTACCTTTGTTTCCAAAGACACCACCAGCTGCAGTACATTAGTATACTATGATAATAGTTAATGGCCAGAGCTAGGTATGAAGGAGTCGAGCAAGTCTTTTTCTATTTGATAGTTTGTGCCAACTTTTGACTCACTTTACACCCTGCAACTATGGCAAGGTATTTTTTGCTTGCTAACTGCTTTTATTATTTATTTGGGGAGGGGGAGGGACACAATCCATATGTGCTTTAAGAGAGTTCCTTTACCTCTGAAGCAAAAATGAGTGACTTATAAAACAATGAATTGCAAGCCTTCAACAGTTGTGGGGAGTTATTTGTGTTGCATTTCATTTTGTGTAAATCTTCATTCAACAGCACTAGAGAAAGCAGTACCCTAATTATTCTGTGATTCTATGACTCAAAGTGCTGGTGCACTACTTGTATTTGCCAAGGCCTGAACTCAAGGCCACAGCAAAGCACTTAAGTACCTTGTCAGATCTCACCAGTGCCACAGTACACTCCCAGTTAGGCACCTCATAGGATGATTCTTTAAAAATTCATTATAATGATCTGCATGCCATTTTCCCTATGTTTTAAGTCAAGGTTTAAATATAACTGCTAAGCTTATCATCCCAGATGGGGTTGGAGTAATCTTGAGACTAAATTCACAAAACTGACATAGGACCACTAATGCATCTTGCAGAAGTTTCTTAGTAATTTTTTGCAGACATAGATCTATATTCACATCCCTAGCAACTGTATATACATCTCTAAAAGACTGGAAAGATTACCAGACTCATCTGGGAGGGCATGTTTTATGTTCATATGGATAGCCTTCCTCCAAGGCAGCAGTAGCTCCCAAGCAAGAATATTCACCTCAAAAACATTTTGCACCTCTTTCTGGTTAATACTGACTTCCACACTTCTTTCCATGGCAAAACCCCTCTATCTGCTGCAAGCAGGAGAAGCACAATGAAGAGAATGAAAATTGATCCATGATGGACTTTCTGTAGTCTTTCTTATGGTTATCCTGTGCAGTGGGTGCCACCAACTTCAAGTAAATTCATTATTTTAATTTTCATGCTCTATAGTTGCTCAGGGATGGTAAAAAAAAAGCTTCACAGTGAATAAAGTGAGAATACTGGGCCTTGAACTACAACTGCTGCTGATGTGAGGTATTGAAGTATAGGTAAATAGTAAGCCAAAATGTATATAAGTCAACAGAACAACTATAGTGGCAAGATAATGTTTTAAACTACTTAACGCAAAACAGATCTGAAATCACATTGCATCTTTAGTTGTTTCTCTTTGACTGTATTAAGGTAACTGTTTCTAAATGGAAACACTCTTTTCTGATATACCTCCCACTACTCTTTATATTTATGGGTGAATGTCCTTCCATAACTTCAAATTTATACTAACAGGTGCAGGACAGATTATCATTTACTTGAAGAGAAATTGAGACGAGCAAATTACCCTGAAATGCTTTGATTCATCCTGGAAGAACAGAGGCAAAAACCATTACCAGCTCAGCACACTTGTGAGACACTTGTAATTGGGAATCTTGGAGAACATAAAACAAAATCCAAAGCAGAAAGTCCCAGCTGTCTTTGCTGAAAAGCAATTCATTTTACAAATTCATGTAGAGTTTACATTTTGCATTGCTTACCTAGGAACCACTTTATGGGCAGTCATTTCTGGTATTACCTTGAAAATATATTATTGTTGCCATTGGGATAAGGTAAAATTCCACTGCTTATTCTACTATGGCTTGACAGCGGCTCCTGTTTTATAACCGATGGTTATCTTAATATGCAAATGTATGGATCACAAACCTCTCTCACTCCTCCTATTTGTATTCCTTAGCATCAACTGCAGCTTACAGTTATGTTTCTAACTCTCCCTATTATAACGCACTTCAGTTGCCTTGTTGTAAATTTGTTTTTGGAAAGCTGACTGTACTTCACATTCCTGTTGATGTACACTGTACAAATTAGCCCATTTGTTAATATTTTGGTTTAGAAGGATTCATAGTTTTCATAAAGTAGTCCAAAGTGGACAAAGAAATAGCAATCTAGATCCTTATTGCACACTGGTGAATAAGTTTTCCACTGTGGGAGGTTCATATCTCATCCAAATTCAGAGGTCCCAGCAGTTTTCAAGATGGGGTTCTGAACAAGCTGGTCTAGCAGGAGTCCCTGCCCATGGCAGAGGGTTGGAACTAGATTATGTTTAATGTCTCTTCCAAGCCAAATCATTTCATGATTCTATGATATCACAAATCAAGACTGGAAGTAGCTCCCAAAGAAGCACAGAAAATAAGGAAAAAAAAAGGGGGGGAAGGGAAAGATGATTTTAATTGGCTCCCTGACATGTTACCATTTCCTACTGAGCCCAATTTGAATATGGATAAAATCTGATAAGTCAGTTTTAGATGAGTTATACTGAAATTCCTTGTCTTCCTGCAGAATGTTACGTTTTACCATAAAAACACCCGGTCTAGATGTATTTACAATTTAAATATTTGAGATCTTACTACATTCTAAAAATTATATAGCCTCAAATTTCTCACCTCTGCCATAAGCTTCTTGAGGATCCTGAAAAAGGAGCTGTCAAATGTTACAGTGAGATGTGTTAGTATGTGCAGCTATCTATGTATAAGATTAAATTTATCTTTGAAATGCATCTTCTGCCTAGAGAAATTCTGTGGCGAGTAGGAGGGAATCCGCATAAGAAATCACTAAAGAGGGTTTGATGACGGATGAGAATCAAAAGAATCAGTCCATTGCTCAGTGCAATCATTTATAAAAGATAACTACTCTCTCTAAATACTGACAACTTTGGAGAAATGCTACATGGTTTATAGATGAATGAGAACTTCTGTTCAGAATAATAAAGATGATATTTAGAGCAATAGTGAAGCCAGGACATACTTACTTTCTAATTAAGTGTACTCTGTAAGCAATGGGCATTCATGTCCATTATGCCAAAATTCTTTGAAAGTAAGTCCATAACTTTATTATGGCATGGATCCAGACTGAGCTAGCATTTAGATTGTTCTTACTCTATGTAAGTGTGAACATGCAGTGAACATTACTTATGTGTTACATTGCCTACTGTTTTTAATATAGCAGGCTAGAAAAAAAACAGAATTTTGAGGGCATCAAGAGCAAAAGTGAAATCTTAATCTGTTATAGGTTATATGATATCATATATTAAATCACAGCCTCCTTTAATCTCTTGAAACAAAGAACACAAAGTAAACTGTCTTGTTTGACACATCCTTAATCTTTTCTACCACAGCTTTGTAATCCCCATTCTCCTCAGATGACCCACTGCCAGGATAAAATAAAGCATGATGCCAGGACTGGAAGGTTCATCCAGACAAGTGAAAAATCAAACATAAGGCACTGTTTTTTGAATGTGAGAGCCTTTAACCATATACTGTAAGAAGAAACAAAAGACATTTTTTGGTTCTTGAACATTTTCAACCAAAACCAGATTGAGTATCATCCTCAAAACTCATCTGTAACTCAGCTAAATTTGATGAATTTGATCAAGACACTGGCCGGTAAAACCCTATAGCCTTTCTTATGTAGAAAGTCCAATTTCATATTATAGTAGTCCCTTTTTGGTCTTTAAAAATCTATGAATCTGGTTTCAACCATGTCAAGTGCAATAGCTCTTCATACAAAATGGAATCTGTTTGTCTTTATCCTCTCAGGAAAAGATTCTGCTAGCTACAACAAAGTTTGGCAAATGAAGAAACTAGCAGACTGACATCTTACTTTATTCTTCCCAGATTGCCTACTGAAGCTTTGGCTCAGCAGACTGCCCTCTAGCCAGACATTCTTTGCATTTTTTTCCACTCCTCCTTGCATATAAATATTTTACTGCGCTCCAGCATGAAAATTTCATAAAATTTGAATTGAGGAAGCATAGATGAGACAAGGATATTCAAGCTTATCTTTATGCAATAAAAATTGTTAACTTAGTTTTCTTTCTAAAGTGATTCAGAAGAAAGTGTATTTCTCACTCTAAGTTTTGGAGGGAAAGATATTTTATATTCTTGTATTTATCAAGGAATGTGTTGGACTATTACAATATATATCTACTTTATAATGACAAATGACTGACCTCAGTTGATAATGTGATCCTTTCCAATGCCAAAAGAGAGACTGTTGGTCTGTTTTGAGCCGTAACAACTTTAGAAAGTCACACCAACAGAGCATCTTTTCACTCAGATGGAATGTTGAAAGGCCAGGCTTTTGTATAAATTTATACCGATTTACTAAATATCTCTGTGATAAGATTTTTATCATTTCCTAGTGAGCAGAACAGTGGAAGGAGATGGTAAAGATGGTTTCCAAGTAAAATGATTATGAAAATGTGAGTATGTTGCTGATAGAAAGAAAACAGATTATGACCTAGTAGGTAGATAAATATGCTCCAAGCCTGAAAATATGGATTACTGAACTGAAAAATTGTATCTTCTTTACTGTAATTGCATAGCTTCTAAAAATAGCAAGAAGTGTATTTGCAGTGTTGGGTTCAAAGAGTTTGAAAATTAGTGATAAAGTAGAGATGCAATTTGGGGCCAATATGTTTCAAGTTATCAAAATGTGAGATATGTCAGGATTTTTCTAAATAGAAACTGAAAAATGCTATCCACCTTGCAGGCACCATCTCTAAAATAGCCAATGTTAGAAATAGCAATACAAGTTTATGTACTATCTCCCTTGTAGTATAGGTTTTAATGCATTGGCCTTGACACCATACCCATGCTTCTGCAACTTGCTTGGTTTTTTCCATTTCCAAAAATCAAGATTCCTACACTGCAGAATTTTCCCATAACAATCCCTTAAAACTTATTTTTATCTTAAAAGTTTTATTTAACATTAAAAATTAAAATTTTTAAAAATCAAGCTGATATGTTTCCCAAACTTCTCGGTGCTGTTAACATTCTCCTTTTAGCTTTGCATCATGTACAACGAGCATTTCATTTGCCTAATGAAAAACATATTTAAACTAATGAGTACACAGTGTTTTTATTTACATATGCAATTAAAATTTACTACTATTAATAGCTGACAGACGGGAAGAGAAAGTGTGATTATTCCAGTAAATGCACACACTTTAAAGAGGATAACACTTCACAGACAGTACTAAAGATAGAGATTAAAAATTGGCATCAGTGTGGAAAAAATAAACCTCAGAGGCATCTTAATCCCCATAGTCCATTTCTTCAGAGAAAGCAATTAACACTTTCCCCCTCCCTAGGGGCACCAGAATTTATCATCCCTTTATAATGCCCCCAACTTGCATTGCTGCTGCTTCCTGGAGGAGTGCAGTTGGGTTGTCCTAGCAGAACCTGTTCTGTATTTTTTTCTGCAAGAATAGAGCTGAGGGGATCAGTCAAACCATGTGCGTCTTAGTCTGGTGGGAGGTCAGTTAAGAGAATATGCTGCTCTGCAGATAGGCAGGAGAGAAAAACAATAAATGTACACTCAGTGAGGAAGAAAAATCAGGGTTACTTGCTATAAATTGAACAGGAGTGAAAAACCTGAAGATGGGGCTGCTCTCAGCAGACACGTGTGACATTGACACGTAGACAGGGCACAGTGAGATGAGATTAATCAAAGAGTCAGTGGTACAGAGATCTTTAACCTACCCTATTCTTCTTAGGAACAGCTCAAAGACAAGCATCGGACACCAGCTGTCACTGCATGGACAAACATTGCAAAGAGTGCTAAATCTTCCATCTTTCTGCTGTTATCTTTCACAGATGTTACCAAACCTGCCAGGTTAAAGCAGATTTCTGCTTAAAGTTGCACCACCTGCAAACATGCTCTTACTGAACAGTGCTGTTACTGCAGCACACTCTGTTCTACCAAGTGAGAATTTTATGAGGAACACTATAAAGGCACTCAAATCTCTGGTGCACATCATAAATCCTTGATTATTGATATGCACTGATATGCATTTTTCTAAACATTTTGTGAATGGTGCAATCATAGCTAGGACATGAAAAATATTAGTAATTTACATTAAAAAAAAGCACTGCAATTTTACAAGCATCAATAATTTTGCTTTGATTTGAAACTTTGTTTTGTATTGCCCATTTTTCAATTTAGAGGACATGGAATACCAGCATAAATAGACTCGAAGATTTAATATAATATTACATGTAGTGAACAGTGGGATTTTTTTTTTCTTTAGCAGACATTCTTGAGCAAAAACGTGTCAAGTGGAGAGACAAACTACAGTTGAAAAATCCTGACTATAAAAGCAGTATCTGTTTACCACAGCAGAAGTTTGGTTATTGTGCAGATTGCTGGCTTCAGTCATCCCATGCTCCTGTCAAATCTTCCCATTTGCAGTGGAAAAAAGTTCAGCAGCAGTGGCACCAGGGCTGATTGGAAAAATCATCACCACTTTCCTTGCATAGACAGACAACCACATCTTGAATGCAAAAATGGTTTGAAAAAATAAAAGGATGTGAAAACTCCAAGTTACAATATCTAAAGATTATCACTGCAGTAACTTTGTGTAGAGTGGATAATTTTTAAAAAAGGTTAATATTTTGGAGAGGTGAACATGGAGTTCTGAGGTAGAGATGATTAGAGATATTAGAAATAGTTTTTTGTATGAAACCTCTGTGCAAATAAATATATAGATATGACCATGGCTGACCACTACAGATCTGTAGCTGGGTAATGGAGTACACCAGTTGTATGCTCAAAAGTGTGGGTGCAGATTTAGAGGCTGCAACATTACTGTGTCTCCAGATGGCAGTGTTACAAATGGAGTTTTACATTCTGTTTATGTGAAAAGGCATGAATTAATTTTCCTTTGGAGAATCTTCAGTTGTGAAGTTCACTGTAAGAGCTAAACTAGTTATTCATTACCTATAGTGTCTTAATTCTTACATCCTAGGTACTGTTGATCTTTACAGCATGGACCATAAAAGGAAACAAAAGGACTACGCAATGTGAAAAGACTAGAGATATCACTTCTGATTTAAATAGTCTTTAAGGAAATAGGCAAAAGATAGAAAACAGGCAAGCAAATCTGTAAAGACAGACTAAAGGAATTGCCAAATGCTACATACATTGTAAAAATCAGTCGTCTTGTTCATAATGCCAGAAGACAGATTCAGAAATCTGTACTTGGGTAACTATTCCTTCCTTTCTTTCTCTTCTATATTTTTATTCATGGCCCTAAAGTAAGCATTGGTTGACAATAACCAAGAGGATGGATGTATGAAAATGCATACCTTTTCTGCTGTGAAACTTTGGTTTGTTTGTCTCTTTCTGATTATACAGTACCATAAAGCATGAGCAGGGCTGTCAGTGTAGCAGAGTCAATATTGCTGTGGAAGACTAAATCATATTCTTTTCCACCTCCTGCTACATAAACAAAATTTGGTAAATTCTGATTCTAAGGCATTTGCAATTTGCAGTAGCTGACGATGGTGCATGAAGCAGAAAGAAACTGTTGATTTTTAACTGGATTCAGTTGTTACAGAAGGAATATTTTCAAAATACTGTTTCCAAGATCTTAAGATTCATAATGGAATGCTCTAACTATATTAATATGTGGAATACTGAGATGTTATTTTAGGAGAGTTAATTTTCTAACTTATCACTGCATTGCAAATGATGGTTCTAGAATATTTTTTTTCTCAGTATTTAAAAATTAAATTAACTGTAACATTATGGTAAAATGACTCAGCTATGTTCTAGTGGCTGTAGCTGATACAGCTGCAGCTTCTTAAGGTCTACTGCAAGTCTGAGTTCTCAGGTGAAACATTAAAAAGTCTCAGTGCATGCTTTATGTCTAATAATTACTGAGTTCCATCAAAACATATACGTACCAGTTTCAATAAACACAGGTTATAAATTAGTACAAAATGGCTTTCAAAAAGAAAAGAACAATGCATTGTGTGAAGATAAGTTTAAGCCCCTGTCCTTCCTTTTCTGTAAGTTTATGGATTCCATCCACCTCCTCCTCAGAAAATCATTGATGCTTTAACCTTTAAAGTTCAGCATATTTTCACAAGAGTAACTCAAGAAAAAAACAAAACAAAACAAAAACCTACAATAACAACAAAATAGTATTGGTCAAATGCAAGGACGTTGCACACAAAAATAAGGAGTCCAAAAAACATAGCTACTCTGAATTATCCACAAATACATAGCAAGCATTGCTTGCAATAGAGCGACTAAGTAAGCAGAATATAAAATTAGTTTTAGCATGATTCTAGGAATTAACATTCTCAATTTCTGTGGTAACACTGATAAAAAGTTATTAATAATAATGAACTACATGCAGAATAAAAATAAGTATGCTAAACAGAAAGACATCTATTGTAACCTTAAGTGTTTTTCCCTTTTTAATGGGAAACATACAAACTTGCACACATATAAACTTTGGTACATTGCAGACCAATGTATACAGTAATAGTTTAGTTTGCTTAGTATGATGAATAAATATTTGACCTAGAATATCTATAGGAAGACTATTAAAATGGATAAATGTATACAGAGATTGTGGTTGGTTGATACGCAGTTTCTAGAATCATAAATTCATTATTAGTTGCTAATGAATTCAGGGGGCATTAAAATTCTTGGCAGTTTCTCTCTGACATGAATGACAATCACAAAAATACACAGTGGAAACTTTCTCAGGTGGGAAAACTTGTCAAATGTATTTATATTATTACACTGAAAATAATTTGCTTAAAGCCACTTTTGATTCAGGTACAAACATAACATATAATTCTTAACTGTACATATATACATATATTCTCATTGCTTTATAGCCTTGCATCCAAAAAAAAAAAAAAAAAAAAATTCTCCTTACCAGGGATTCTCAAATCTCAGAAAAATCACAAATAAACATAATGCAGATCTTACCACTCCCTCCCACTTTCTTAGTGGAAACTATGAACTATGTGGAGGTCCCGAATGCTACAAAGAAGTCTGATCCCATCATCAAATAAATCAAAAACCATTACAGGGAAACAAGGAACAGCGGGAGAAATGAAGAATAATAACACTTCATCTGCATGTTAATTTTTGCTTCATGTAAAATCTGAATGTGCAGCAAAGCTCTGCTAGCTTTACATTAGCTGGGCTTTTTGTTCATTTTCGCAGGGCTGCATTTCTAAGTTCCTGATAAATGAGAAAAAAAAAAAAAAAACAAACAACAAAACAACACTGAAAGTTGTCAAATATTTCAAGCTTCTGGTAGAAATGAATATCTGGTATGAAAGACTGATTTAGCAAGGTTTCTGGGGCACACACAACAAATTCAAATAACTTAGAGCCACTCTAAGGGAGATGAAGCATCTAAGTGAACCAGCAAAAGCAAGAGTAGTTGGAAAAAATATTGTCTAAATCACCTGGCAATAAGACTAAAAACATACTACATGCATGCCAGAAGAGGTATCAAAAGATTTCTCCCAAATAAAAATATACTTGGACAAAAGATACAGTGTGAAACATGAAAAAAGCTGAAGAAAGCAGCTACAACCAGCGCTGCACACCTCAGCCTGCATTTCTCAAGTTCCCATCTTCACTTCCCTTTGTTGCATCCTGCTTTTGCCTCTCATTCTTTGGGGGCCAGACCCCTACCTTTATCTCAGGTCTGTACAATGGTTCACTGTTGCTTCAGATTTCATCCCTCTGGTTAATTTAAAGATTTTGCATACAAGTTTGCTCGACTTCATCAGGACTAGAAAGAGGAGGCTCCTTTGAGAGCCCCAGCTGGAAGAGTGGCTGGATGAACAACGTAGCTCCCTGTGAAATGCACCCTGATTTACTTGCACTCCAGGCAAATGATAAATCTGCTCAATTGAGGGTCGAAAGTGAAATATTTCATAACATGTATTTGTTCAGCATAGTTGCATGAAAATAATGAACGTATATACTTCTGCTGGCTATTCCAGTCTGCAGCTATTGGAAGAGTTGGATGATCAGCATCCAGCAGGTCAGCCACACCTCAACATGCTAGGATGGACCTGTGCTGAGGTTAACACCCATGTAGACAAGCTGGAGCAGCCTGGTCCTGGTCTGTGAAAAGAGGTTGTGAAAGCTCAAGCTAGACTGGATTTCTTTAACAAGAAAGGGTATATAAGCACCAGCGATAGAGTAACCTAGGGAAGAGTGAAGATCCCCACCTCTCTCCTGGATTTTCTCATCAAATAAGTCTTGAGGCTTGCTGTCTTGGCCTCGTTGTTTAAGAAATATCAGATACTGAAGACATTGGAGGCACAGGCACAGCATTAGTCTCAATAATATCACTTGACTAATTTGTTAAATTAGTGCTTGCTTTTTCAGCTGTTATAATTTAGATTATCATTAATTACTTCCTGAACAAGTGCCTGCTTGAAATTTGGAGGTTTGCCTCATTTCTCACTCTATCAGCCATCCATGGCTATCCCTCAGTTTCCTTATAAAAGCAGCTGTGACAGTATACCATCAGAGAAACTTCACCTTCTTTCCCAACCCCTATCATTGAAAATAGTCAGAATTAACACAAATGGTAAGAAAATACTGGCAGGTTGAGAATGCCCTTCCCTGTTGGTGAGGATGAGGTCAAGCACAGCACCTCTCCTCGTTGGCTTCTCTTGCAGAAGGAAGTTGTCTTCCACACAACTGAGGAGCTTCCTGGATCGCTTATGCCGGGCCATGCTGTCCCTCCAACAGATATCAGGGTGGTTGAAGTCTCCCATGAGTATGAGGGCCTGCGAGCATGAGGTTATTCCTATCTGTGTGTAGAGCTCTTCATCCACCAGAAATTCAAGTTAGAATTTTCTCTAATCATAGCTGTACACAAATCAAGATAATTAAAAAATTATAATGCATAAGATATGGGTCTTCCTGGGATAAACAAAACTAATTTGAAGGATAATTTTCATGAAAATGAAATAAAGAACAGATTAGAAAATGTGCAAACCACGAAATATTAAAAAAAATAATTTAGCTAAATGCTGTAGGACTTGAACTTCAAAAAATATACAAAGGTAATTTAAAAGATTGACTGGTCTCCCAGGTTGAGAGATGCAAAAACATTAGAATTTTTATTTCTGATGGGCTCTTCATCCTGTTATTTCTGCAGCTTTATCTGTTTTCAAAATGTTAATAATTTATTTCTTTACGGATTTTTTAAACTTGTTCTTATAATTCTTTTTGTGGAGAGATTTGTATTGAGTTCTTTTACTCATCAAATATCATAAGACAGAATCTTCTCCCTTTTGATATTACACCATAAGTAATGGAAATTGTATTTGCACTGTAAATCCTAACTGCTGTCTTAATTGCTCAATATCATTTGTCACTCTGGCTAATTAACAAAAACCAGTCTTGTCATAATCTCAACACCATGTAAAGTACTGAACCAGGTTAACAGGATTGACACAAAATGTAAATCAGAATCTATCATTTATCACTTGTGCTTTTCTTCCACCACTTATGAATTTGTGTATTTGTACAAGGTAGATGCTTTTGGCCTTGTATGCATGTCTCTATATACATTGATCTGCACAAAGTATTCATGTTTCTATAGATGATAATAACACTTTAATATTTTATTAGCACAATAATTTCTCTCCAGAGCAACTGCATTTATTTCAAAGATTTACTTTAATCACACAATTCTCAGGTGTATCTTACTAAACCTATTTCTTGCATCATTTTCCAAATGCACTTATCTCAACATATGAATGCCTAAACCCCCTGCATTAAAAAAAAATTCTATTACGTGACTGCTTTTATTTATAAATACAGATTGGTATTGGCACAGAATTGTCTTCTCTCTTCTTGTAACCAGTGCCACAAAGTCTGGAATAATGCCAGGACTCCAGCATAGAAACACATCTACAGTGCATTACAACCTACATCTTTTCTGGTTTTAATCATTTTTGCCTTTAACCAAAAATTGTGGTAATGTAGAAATGAACCTGTCAGCTGTAATTTAATTTCTCCAGTTCCTCTACTGGAAATCGTAGAGCCATGCTGTTCATCAGTAGGGATGTAACTGCCAGGAAGCCTTTTGCTAAAGTTCTTTTTCAGCATATGTCTCCTTGCATGTCTTAATTTGAAAGACAGTATTAATTTTTTTTTTTAAATTTAATGTGTAACTCTTCCTCATGCAGAGACAGAGCAAAGATTTCATTGCTTATTACTTGCAGCATATGATGATCATCACATCGAGCACAAGTTCTAGACTGGGACATTTTTAAGAGTGCATTGATTCACCTTACTGCAACAGTACTTTGCCATAATTGCTTTTCTCATATCACTTATTCCTCCAATTAAAAATCAGAGTTAATCACTAACTGAGATTATTTCAGCCTGAGCATTGCTGGAGCCAGTACTACCAATATTATAGAAAGCCCTTGTATAGCGACCCCTGGAATGACAGGTCAAAGAGTTTGAGTAAACCTTTAAAGCGATCCAGGAATAAAATCTGGGATCCAAGGAAAAGATCAGATTTCAGACTCATCTGACTGCTCACATGCCTTACACTGAGGAGCAAAATATTGCTCTTCTAGGTGCATGTGCAACTTGGCTTATTTGGAGTCCTGTATGGTGCAGTTTTTGAGTAAGACTGAACAAAGTATCAAAACCACTGGGCACCTTGTTATCACAGTAAACATTGCTGCTGACCTTCCTTGCACAGGGTACTCCTGGGGAGTGCATGCCAGAAGGCTTGAGCCTAGCTACACCCTCTGAGGGTGAGCACCGATGCTCTTTGCAAAGATTACCCTCCATCAGGACTGCAGCGTAAGGAGAACATGGAAAAAAACACAAACACATGAAAAACATCACAAAGCTTTTGAACTGTTTTTTTCATTTAAATTCTAACCTCAGTGCATACCTGGCAGTAATTTGAAAAATACTGAATGCTGGTACCTCAGGGCAGTCTCTCACTGCTGTTCCTTGCACTCCAGCACATACTTTCAGTGCTTTGCCAACAGCCCTTTCACACAGCTTAATCCTTATCCTGGCAAATCTTAATGCACATGGATTTATAGGAAAGAGGAGAAAGTTTTCTTAGTTAGGGCTGTCATATGTGTAGGTTTCTCCAGGGGTCCCTTTGAGTCTCTGATATGGGAACAATGCAGTGCAAAGAAGCAATGGTAACAGCCAAAATTTGGCCCAAATACTCTCCCTTAAATAAAACCAAGAAGCTACAGAACGTACAGAATGGCAAGAAAATAATCTTTGTTTACTGGACTAAAGCCTAAGATCCTTACTTGATTCAGATAATGGAAGCAGTTTCATGGCAAGCCAGCCAAGAAAAACATCCGTTGCTCAGCATGACATCCAGCTAAACTAATCTTTGTTTTCCACAGGAGATGCTTTTTCAATAATTTCTAAGATTTAAAGGACTTCCTTAAAAAACATGCAAGCATTGATCCAGGTGTTAAGCCTCTCTGTATAATGAAAAGCCCTCTTCGAGAGCAGTAAAGAATAATTGGTTAATTCTTATCTGGCCCTGAGCAAGAGAGAAGAGTATTGTCTATTTTTTTAATGTTACTGTAAGAGGAATTAATATCATTGTCTACATACTATTTGAAATACATTTAATTATAATGCTTTTTGTGTAAGTAAAATATAGGTAAACATTCAGTAGCAACCTAAATGTCTTCTTTTAGCACTGAAATTTGTTATTGTTGCTAAATCTAATACAAAGAAAACTGTAACACTCTTATAAGTGAAACAGGGATAATTTTTAAATAACCAGTGCTAAACAGAAGTAATTATTACTGCTCAGCACTGGTTATTTAAAAATTAGTTGTTACTTGTAGCCTTTTCTTTAGTTCTCATTTTTATATTCTTTTTCTATCAGCTTTAACCTTGGAAAATGTAAATGTGAAAATAATTCTTAGAAAGGTAGATAAACACCTTAATGGAAAAGTAATCCTCTTCATGATGCCAGACAAATTTGTAGCATATTAATTTCTCTTCACAAGTTTCTGTATAGGCCTGTCAATGCCTTTTAAACATGCTCTTAATATGTGTTCTTTCCCAATTTTATTACACTATAACTAAGCCACGCTGCTTCACTATAGTGCTTGCAAAGGAGCTAAGTATACAGGTCTGTTAAAGTCAGCAGAATTACAACTAATATTTTTCTTGTTATTTTTTCAATAAAGTAAAAGAAATCTACAAAACTGTGTTGCACATCAAGCTTTGATGTCTGTCTCAATCGCTATTGTGCAGCACTGATTCTTCCTGTATTACCTTCCAGCAAAATTGTGTCAATGATTACGTCCATAAAATATATTATCTTTCTCTCAACTTCTCAAATATTTCACATGTAAATCCAGTTGTTAAACACTTGAGCCCAGTGTTTTTGCCTCATCCTCTGCAATGTTAAGAGATCAGCATTCAAAAATCAGCAAACTAGAGTTCTTCAGAGATGTTTTTACATTTCATGGTGTGATTTGTCCTGATAAGAAATATTTAGATCTCAGCCTAGTCTAGTCTTACTAGCTCTAGTTAGACTTTGGCATTTGTAGCACCTGACATCTGAGGTCAGGCTTTGCCAAAAGTGTGTTATCATGGGAAAAGCCAACAGCCTGGTTTGGTTCATGCAATCTTCAAGTAGGGAAATTTTTTTGTCCGCTTCTGATACCAGATATTTGTTTTCCCTTGGGATATGGCAAATAAAGTAGTTTTTGTCCTATCATCTTGATAGCAAATTTCCACTACTAGTATGATACAGTGCTAAATTCTGAAATATGCTGCTTATCTTAGTTCCTCTCAGGTTTGGGAGTTAATGGATTATTTCTATCAGAGAAAATAATTTTTTAAAATTCTAATTTACTATGATCTTTAGTTTTTACAGAGAGCTGAACTGAAAACAAATGAGAAAGTATTTTGACATGAAGAACAGATCATGAGCTATAATTGTATCTTAACTGTACAACCTACAAGAAATTAATTGGGATGCTGCTTACAGTAAAACTAAGAATTGACTATTTGAATTTCTATGACAGAAGTAGACAAGAAACCCTAGGTGAAATATCCACAGTGCAGCCATGGCAAATTGTTGCGCTAAAACCTGTTAACAATTAAAGGGGAAGAGAGGATTAAAGGGAAAAAAGTGGGCAGCAATTCAATTATCCTGAATCCTGACAGCATGACAGATTCTTTGGTAAGAACAAATGAGCCAGTGTTTTATGGTTCATGTCATAATGAGGCAGCAGCCACTGCTTTCTCTGGCATGCACCTTGATATCAAATACTGACTCCTTCAGTCAGAAAATGAGAAAGTCAAAGCAAAACTGAATTGAAACAGTGAAGACTGAAAACAAAAATGCTGCAGATATAAAAATGAGTACCTTCCAGAAATCAAATAATGATTTCGAATTCCTCTTAGAAAAAAAAGATAACAAAACAGAAACAAAAACAAAGAAGTACTAGGACAATTCCTGATTAATTTGTCTTTCGAATCAAAAATGGAAAACATGAAGCAGTGGTAAATACCTTACATATTTTCTGTATAAGCTAATATAAGTGGGAAAAAAAAGTAAAAAACAATTGTCAAAACAGTTGATATTAAAGAAAAATATTTGGGTACACATTAGTACTTTCTAAGCAGAGATCCAATACAGTGGAAGAAATGCTAGAAAATGTTTTAGTTTATAAAAGTAACTGAATTTATCCTTAAACAAAACCCCAAACCAGCTAAAGTTCTCATAACATTAGAAATAGGTGTCCAAGGTTTTGGTTATATGTTTAAACTTTTTTCTAAGTCAAGTTCCCAAAGACTGAGGTTTGCTCAGAACTGGTAACCAAATAGCATTTTTTTGAACTGTTCTGCAATAGAACATGAGCACAAGTGAATTAAAGTATAACCTGCATCAATCCTCTAATTACTAAGTAGGTCTAATATTTTAATTCAGGGAGATACTTCTTGTCTGTTTTCAGACACATAAGATTCATATGCTCATATTTCATTATTTCAAAAGAAGAGCATCAAAACCCAGTAGGAAGGCTGAAGATACTAGAGCTCTCTTAGAGGTGACATTTGAATGCCTGCATTATCTAGGCCACAAAAACTGAACTGAGAACCCCTTATTCTGTTGTATGTTCATCTTTTCATTGAAAAGGAAAAAAAAATTACATCTGCAAAAACAATTCTAAACATACACTTATAAAAGTTATGTTATTTCACAATTATTTTTTTCCATAAAATAAATGTCCTATACCTATTAATTGCTTCATAATCCCTTCTCCACCCTCTCTAGTTTAAACCTATTAAGCAGAAGATAAAAATCTATAGTGCTGCTTTGGCCTTCAGACCTTGAATTGAAGATGTTAAGCACTAGAGCAATGTCCCCACAGTTAGATCACTTGCAAACTCCAAAATTAGCATGCTTGAATGCTGACACCTACTCCACACTTAGTTTTAAAGGGCTTTTGGGGAGACTTTAGTAGACTGGAGCACCTAATGTTGGGTCCTACATTCACAAACAAACTACTTGGATTGTGTGCAATCATTTCATAGCACCTTCACTTACCTTTCATTGCCTCAGTATGCCTTTATAACTATTTTTATCTCCAAATTATTACTGAATCATCATTAGTTTAAAATAGAGAAGGAATTAAAAATAAACCATCCAGACTGAAGTAGGTAAATTCAGCCAAGGCATTTCCACACTCAAAAGTAAAATCAATCTGTTAACCTGGTTATTTCTTACTAAGACAGTGATGGTTTGGAGATTTTTCATTGTACTGGTAAGATACTAAACTTCAATATAAGTACATCAGTAGGGTTATTGTTATTGAATCATTATAGGCAAGTGCTGAAACTACCTGTAGAATACACTGAAACCTTCCATCCAGAAAGTATTAAATTCTTCCCTAATTCAAGCACATGAAACGTCAATGAGTTATTAAAATGTTTCAAGTTAGGTAGGTACATTTTCAGAATGGAAACTTTATTTGCTGTCACTTCGAAGATGATCAGAGAAATATTAAACATCTTGCAAAAATTTAACATATAATTAAAACTTGGAGCATGTATATGTATGTGGTTATTTTGTTTTGTTGTTTTTTGGTTTGGTTTTTTTTTTTTAAAGTATTAAGTATGTTCAAGCCTTGCTAATGATCCTGCAATAAGCTTGCTTTTTGTAGGGAACATTTTTAAATTCAAGTATCTCAGACTAACAAGAAATGCTTATTTTTTTTTATTATTTTAATTTTTTTAATTTTTTAAGTTCAAAAGTCCTTGTATAAGTGCTTTTCAAAGATTTGAAATGTGACACACTGGTTAAATTGCATACCCTTCTTGTTCTGGAATAATAAATCTAAGCTATCTGATGTTCATTATCCGCAAAAGTCCCATGTACAATTTATAAAAAAGACAGGACAATATTTTAAATAATTTAAAAGTTATTTCTATGCATAAAAACGTTCATAATGTATTTGAATGGGGGAAAAAAAAAAAACCAAAACCATACAAAACCAAATGTCTTTGAAGGGCAATGACCTGAAAGCCCATTATTACAGACATTGGAAACAGTATGAAATTAAGTTGTAAATTACAAGTATCTTTCTCTATTTTACATCTGGTTCTGCAACCAAGCATTTCCTCCTGTGACAAATTCTTTGCTTACCTGCCACAAGGATACCTGGCACCAAAAAAAAACCACCTCAAAGCATTTATGAGATATAATGACCGACCACACAATGCTGGACTGGACTTGAGTTTGCTTTGCCTGAATATTCTTCTATTTTGCAGTCTTTTAGATCTGTGGTGTACTGAAATGGATAAATCTCAATTTAAAAAGTAATTATTCAAAAACTTGTCTCATTTGAAAATGATCACTGTATGTAACATTATATGTTTTTTTCTGTTACTGCTTTTTCTGTATGTATTTCTCAGAAATCAATATGTTTGTGAAAGGCTTATCTCCTAATAAAAATACAGCAGTGTTTTACATTCAACAGAAGTAAAAAATTCAATCTCTACTATTCATAATGTGACCCATTGTGAAGCATCACACACATTACAATAAAGAGAAAAAAGTACATTTTAATCATACCCACTGTGTATGTTCTTTGGGAAATCCTGTGTAACTATTTCCCATCACTAGTCTCCTTTTTGATTATATGTCCATAGACTCTTGAACCAGCTCAAAAGACAGAAGAACTTTACCACAGAAGATTTTCAATTATTGAGTGCAGGTTTTCAACCAAAATACTGAAATTTAAAGTTTTCTAAGAACAAGACTTTAGTTTTTTTTTTGGAAAATAGTAATTTTAAGCTATCAACCACCTCTCTTGTGAGTACTGTATGATTAACTGTACACAGTATAAGGTGACGAAATATAAGAGTGTGTTATTATGCTCTCTTAGGAAGATCGCTAAACTCAGGCTGATATTTTCAGGGGCAAGAGCTTAAGATCATATGGGCAATTAAATACATAAACTTAGGAAAACAAAATACAGAACAATTGCATTAGAGAGTAAAGAGGATAGGGAATATTTTATAAAACCTCAATCCTTTTCTAGGTCATTAGTGTACCAAAATAAACAATACCTTAAAGACAAAAACTACACTTACTAACCCTAGATCAGGTTCTCTCTAAATTTCAGAGATATTAACTCAGCAGGAGAATAATGTTCAAATGTCCACAATTTTTTAATTTTCATTTCTCTTGCTACCTCAAAGACCCTTCTCTTTATGGTGAAAAGAGTATATGCAAACCACCATCACACAAAGTTTAGCAGAGATAAACAAATATAAAGAAAACAAAATTGGTTTTGTAATTTGCAGAGCACAGACTATTATACTAACAGGCAGTTTAGAAATGCCTATTAACGCAGGCAGACAGAGACAGGAGAAAAAGCAAAAGGATAGCTATGGATGTAATTATGGATTTTGTAATATATATGTAATATATGTAATTATCCTCAGATTCTGACATATTAGCAAATTTTAAAACTCATTCCTAGTGAAAATCCTTTTAATGAAACAATCACGAAAACTGCATTAGTATTATTACAGTGATCTCAGCAGAAATTTACTTAGAAGAATTACTTCTATGCCAATCATTTTTTTTTCAATTTAATTTGGAGCAGCCTGAATTCACTGAAAAGTACTAAATTGATTGATTTCTGAAGACCAAATCTTGTAATAAAATACACTGTTCTGTCTGGGGAAGCAATTTGCCATCATATCTTCAGTGCTTGGTGGAGTTGGATCAATGCAGCTTCAAGCAACATCCTTAGCTCTGGATTTCTTTCTGCAAAGCTGTGTGGAAACAGAGCACATGGGCAATGGTCTCAAGCAGGGGTAGGCTATTCTTTCACAGCCAATATGAAAAATGTGAGCAGATTTAAGCTTTTTATAATTAATCTGGTGGTACAGATTGCTTTCTAAGCATTTCTAAAGTAAACACAAAAAAATGTTGCTTAAAAAAAAAGTCATAATCATTATTAAACTTGAACACTAAGCCATTTCTAACTTACAAAATAAATGGTAACTGCTATAATTGCCAAAATCCAAAGGAAACCCATTAACCCATCTCCTTTCAAATAAGGTGAAATAGTATTAGAAAGCCCTTCATAGGCCAGCAATGCCACAACAGATTCAGGAAGCCACATCATCTGAAAAACAAGCTATGCAAATACCATGAAATGAGCTTGACAGCCTTCTCAAGTGGTGAAGAGATGAAAAAACATCAAGCAATCAAATAACCTGTACCTTGGTGTTGCCATCAACGAGGTATTTATGGCCTACCTGAAGTTTCTAGCAAGGCAATGTAACCTATCATTGCATTCCTGTATTACAGTAACTGCACTGTTAGGAGCATATTCCTGAGAAATGAAAGAACAATTTTATTTAAAAAAGTCTTTTACTTTAAAACTGTAAAATGCAAACCACAACCAGAAGCCAAACTGCATTGCTTTCACCTAGAGATCTGCTACAAAATTCACACAATACCATCAGCTAAAGCAGTGACAATCTCTCAGAAAAAATCCATTTCTACACTGAAAACTATTTTTTTTGCAAATCCTGAAAACAGTTAAAATGCATTTATTAGAATACATTAATTTACAAACAATATTTACTGTATTTCAGAAATATTCTTAATTGTGGTTCTGACCTCTGTGGTAGGAGGCAGATATGTTTTAAACAGTTGAGGTAGGGTTATTAACACTACAGTTCACTTATTCAATACAATTATCTCCTATTTCAAGCTGCATGAATGAAAACACGTTCATTTGTAGCCTTCAAGCAGCCATCCTTAGACACCCCTCTGTTTTAGCTAGTCAGCTGTGGCTGATGTTTGAATCACTTGCCAGTGCCTTACAGCTACTTTCAGGTTTTTTCTTCAGTTATCACAGCAGCCTTTCCAGTTCTTATGAGGAGAAAAAAAAACACATCCAACACATATGTTCAAAGAGAAAAAGTGTAATTGTTACGCTAAGAAATAGAATCATAGAATAGTTAGGGTTGGAAAGAACCTTAAGATCATCTAGTTCCAACCCCCCTGCCATAGGCAGGGACACCTCATACTGAACCATGTGGCCCAAGACTCCGCCTAACCTGGCCTTAAACACCACCAGCGATGGAGCATTTATAACTTCCCTGGGCAACCCATTCCAGTGCCTCACCAACCTTACAGTAAAGAACTTTCTCCTTATATGCAGTCTAAACTTCTGCTGTTTAAGTTTATACAAGTTACCCCTTGTCCACTCAGTACAGTCCCTCATGAAGAGTCCCTCCCCAGCATCCCTATAGGCCCCCTTCAGGTGTTGGAAAGCTGCTATGAGGTCTCCACGCAGCCTTTTCTTCTCCAGGCTGAACAGGCCCAACTTGCTCATCCTGTCTTCATAGGGGAGGTGCTCCAGTTCCCTGATCATCCTCGTGGCCCTCCTCTGCACTTGTTCCAACAGCTCTATGTCCTTTTGACGTTGAGGACACCAGAACTGCACACAATATTCCAAGTGAGGTCTCACAAGAGCAGAGTAGAGGGGCAGCATCACTCCCTCAACCTGCTGGTCACACTCCTTTTGATGCAGCCCAGGATATGGTTGGCTTTCTGGTCTGCAAGCACACACTGCCAACTCATGTTCATTTTTTCATTGACCAACACCCCCAAGTCTTTCTCCGCAGGGCTGCTCTGAATCTCCTCTCTGCCCAACCTGTAGCTGTGCCTGGGATTGCTCCGACCCAGGTGGAGGACCTTG